>CAAKHG010042791.1:0-11425 GCA_901007715.1 Dactylopterus volitans | reverse complement strand
AGACTCTGTAGTCTAATGAGGGGTGTCTAAAGCTAAAACTCTTCCATCAGTTTCAAGAAAGACTGAATATTATTTTCATGAAGGTATTGGACTTACTGCTTGTCTGTTGGACTGGTTGAAACTACCTCGCATCCTTGGTCCCCTTCCTCTCCTCGCTCTCCTGATTCCACATCTCGATATGTGACAATAAAGGACTGATTTTAGATGACAAACCACCAAATAACAGATTTTTTCTTGCCTCCACCTCCATGATTAGTAGCTTTTTTTATTTTAAGGATGAGTCATTGTAACTAAATAATAGGAGGTAACCAGCGTTTTTTTGTAATCATTTTGATAATTTACGGGAGGAGACATGGTGGCAGCAGCGCTCAGGCTCACGTCAGTTACAGTATAAAGGGAAAGTGTGCAGGAAAGGTCACGCACGCTTTTATCTCGAAATGTCTGAGCTTCAGTACTTTTCAGATTTTGAGTTCCACCATCTTTCAGTAAGGAAATTGTGCCCCACTTTATACACGAGGCCTAAGATGATGTTTTAACACTCCTACGGTTGCATGCTATTCCATGTTTGAAATAAAGTACCCAGTAATTACAAAAATTTTTATTGTCATCTCCCTCTTTATAATAAAACAAACAAAAGAACAGTTTGTTGAGTGTTTTACATCAATACAACAAAATACAGTGAAGCTCGGGATTATTTTCACGGTTTCCATTTCAAAGATGACAGACCTTAATTTCCAGTCCGAACTTGAAGATATTGGTCAGTGTGTATGACTCAGAGACTTCGGTTTTTACAACAAATATTGGTGTGAAACCTCCAATTTTTATATCGTAGCAAGTAACTTTGAACTGACTAATTCCTGTACTTTAAGACCTCAGATTTATTAAAATCATTTTCACTGGTGAAGGAGGTCAACACTGGGACGTGGTTTTCAGTTTGATGGCGTTCATGAGAAAACTAAGGCAGACTGGAATCCCTCTGCAAGCACACTGACATCAGACTCATGACGGCTGGGAGCAAACAAACATCTTCAGATTCAGATTTTACTTCTTGCCCGATTTCTTGATGCCACTGCCGCCTGGAAGAAAGACAAAACGTGAAAATTTGAAATTTCAATTTATATGGAAACTTGTCTGACCAAGAAGTCACAATTTTTGCCCTCTTCATGTGTTTGTGACCAAAAGACACAAAATATCAATTGAAATTGTACTGTACATCGGTCGACCATTACATTATGACCACCTCCCTAATATTTTTTAGGTCTCCCTTCTGCAACCAAAACAGTCCTGACCCGTCAAGGCCTGGACTCCATTAAATCTCTGAAGGTGTGCTGTGGTATCTTGAACCAAGATGTTAGCAGCAGATCCTTTAAGTTTAAGGATCCTTTAAATTCTGTAAGTTGCAAGGTCGGGCCTCCATGGACTTGTTTATCCAGCACAGACCAGAGACAACCAATTGGATTGAGATCTGGGGAATTCGGAGGCAAAGTTGGCACTTCGAACTGGTTGTTGTGTTCCTCAAAACATTCCTGAACCATTTTTGCTTTGTGGCAGGGTGCATTATCCTGCTGAAAGAGACCACTGCCATCACGGGAATTCAGTTTCCATTAGAATGACAGGACCCAAAGTCTGAACTTTGCCCAAAGCATCACACTGACTCTGCGGGCTTGCCCTCTTCCCATAGTGCACCCTGGTGCCATGTATTCCCCAGATAAATGACACACACAAACTCTCGGCCATCCATGTGATGTAAAAGAAGACATGATTCATCAGATGAGGCCACCTTCTTCCATTGCTCCGTAGTCCAGTTCTGATGTTCATGTATCCATTGCTGGTGCTTTCAGCAGTGGACAGAGGTCAGCATGGGCACCCTGACTGGTCTACGGCGACACAGCCCCATACACAGCAAACTGCCATGACTGTGTATTCTGACACCTATCAGAACCAGCAATTACGTTTTCAGCAATCTGAGCTACAGTGGCTTGTCTGTTGGACTGGACCACACAGGTCAGCCTTCACTCCCCATGTGCATCCATGAGCCTTGGTCACCCATGACCCTGTTGCCAGTTCACTGCTTTGCCTCCTTTGGACCACTTTTGATAGGTCCTGATCACTGCACGCTGGAGACACGGCACAAAAGCTGCAGTTCCGGAGATGCTCGGGCCCAGTCATCTAGTCATCACAATTTGTTCCTTGTCAAAGTCGCCTAACTCTTTGCGTTTGCCCATTCTTCCTGCTTCCAACACATCAACCTTGAGGACAAGATGTCCATTTGCTGCCAAATATATCCTATCCACTGATAGATGGCATGAAACTACCTGTACGGTTATAGACTACTGGACATACTCCTGAAATGAAGGCATTTTAGTGTATAATACAGTAGGTATCAGTATACATGGCTGTGTTTGTGTTGCAATATGTGACTGGCACAATGTACATCAGCTAGAGGAAGAGTTTGGATGAACACTCAATCATCCTCTCATCCGACTCTCTTAATTCACATCACTGTAGAAGCCTCCCATTAGTCTCAGATGCATTTGAAAACATTATTAAAACAGAATGACGACATTTTTTTTGTGCCTCATCTCTGGGTTTTGCCAGTCTTGCTGATTTCCCTGAAATGTCCAATTCACATGTGAAGGTATATAAATGACTGTATTTTTTGACTGTTAACTTGAAGCGTGTAAATTGAGAGACAGATTTTGTTTGAGCATCCATTCTGCCCTGCATTTTTGCTGTAATCACATATGCTGCTTTAACTCAGCCAACTAATTTCCCTGAGGGAACCCTCCCTCAGGGAATGCAGATGATTAATTTCTGAAACATTTCCAGTAGAAAAGGAAACAATGGCTCAGACAGTTGCTGAGAATTTAAGGAGTAAAAATGATCCAGTGGGAGCCTCCCTCTTTGTGATCATTCATCCCTATTACAGTCAGTATGTTTGCATGCACAGTTTAATCGGGCTATGCTCAAAATTCGGTTTTATAATCGGACTTCTGTCCTTGTCCCCGTTTACATGCAACTGAGAAAGTCAAATTACTGATGGAAGTGTGTCCTCCTCCTCCTCAACACTACTAGGTGGCGTAATGCGCAATTTCAGCGGGTTAATACAGACGTACGTAATGTACATGTTACTTATTGTGCAGATAGGATGACTACCCTCGTGGTCGTGGTAGTTTTGACAGGCCGTATGCTGTTGGATGCCTACAGCAATAGCATGTCTTTGTTTTTTCACTTTGTGCCATCGCTATTGACCCAGACCTCTGGTTCTTGTTGGATGTGGGTTCGGAGCGCAGACTGGTGGGAGAGGGTCATGATGAAAGAGTTTTCAGACACAGAATGGAAAGACATATTAGCTTTTGCCATGCTGCTGCTCTGGTGGTTCTCCTGCATTCTTCTCCTGCGACTGGCTTTCTTGCATGTTTTTAATCCGGGGTCTCATGCCCGCACGTGGGGCGTGGAGCATGCGCACATGCACTGTCTACCTGAACTCCGACTGAATTCCAATCGCATTATCTGGGTGTCATAATCAGAGTTCGAGAACTGCCATATTAGTCGGATTAACGCATTTACGTGCACTTCAGTTGTCCACTTGTAGTCGGATTAAGGCAATAATTTGTTTTTTCCTTCATGTGTCATGTTTTCCTCCGCAGGGTGGCCGGGCTCAGCCTTAGAGATGAGGTTGAGGAGCTCGGACATCCTGGAGGCGCACAAACTAGAGCCGCTGCTCCTCCACGTCGAAAGGAGCCAGCTGAGGTGGCTCGGGCATCTGGTCAGGATGCCTTCTGGACGCCTCCCGTTAGAGGTGTTCTAGACATGTCCCACCGGGAGGAGGCCTCGTGGCCGACCCAGGACCAGGTGGAGGGATTATATCTCTCGCCTGGCCTGGAAACGCCTGGGGGTCCCTGTGGCGGAGCTGGTGGAAGTGGCTGGGGCGAGGGCCGTCTGGGCTTCCCTCCTGAAGCTGCTGCCCCCGCGACCCGGACCCGGGTAAGCGGAAGACGACGAGTACGAGTACGAGTACATGTGTCATGTAAACGTACTGAGTGAAACAAAGTACAGAAACTATGAGATTTTAAAAACTGCAGTCTTCGTTTGGAAAGTTCGTTGCCCTTACCTAGAGGTCCTTTTCCAGACGCTTTGGCCTTCAGTGCATCCAATGCCTTCTGTTCCTCCTTTTGCTTCTGCTTAAAGGCCATTTCATCCTACAAACAAACAATTTACAATAAATTCTTACCACATTGTCACTTCACTTTTATCTTTGATTTTGGTGTGGATTTCAAAATGCAAGTTTTTTTTTTGTGTTACAGATGATTATGTCACAAAATGTATTCGATAAATTTGTGATAAAATGTGTTAGTAGCAGATACAGCCTGGATTTGCGCCGACTAAATTTAAGATAACTGATCCAACACTATGTTTCAAATGGATGATGAGTGGAAATGTGACAAATTTGTGTTTGTGAGAGTGACATTGAGACAGTAGAACATATTTTCTTTGAATGCGATCAGATTAAGGAATTTTGGTCTTCATTTCAAAACTGGGTCTTAACCAAATAAATAACAGTGCACCTTTTTGAACTGGGAGTCTATTAAAGAGTCCAGTTAAAGAAAAAAAAACCTTACACTTCTTGGTGAACAATTTACTCTCACATAGAAAACATTTTAATCATAGATGTAAATACCTCAAGGTGAAACCCCACATCAACGGACCGAAAAATGAACTCAAGCTATATAAGAAATCCGTGTGCTGAATGTCAAACAAAAAGGCCCCCAATCTATTTTTCTTTAATGGACTTATTTACCCTTGTAGAACGAGACTATCCCATTGTGGTTTATTTATTTTTGTGATTTATTTTGTTATACTGATGTCCCTTGCAGAAGCTGATTCAACATCTTCAATTGTAATTCCAAATCAAATTATGCCTTAAATGCTTGTTGGGTGATGATACTCGATTCAATAATACAAAAAACTTACTTCATCCATTTCCTTGTTCTGTTTCTTCGGTGCCTTCAAGGGTTTCTTTTTGCCTCCTGAGGACAATAAATGACTAGTTAGCTCACTGTCCACAGAAGTCGTCCATTTGCTTCATGGAAAGATGCACAACTATTAATGACAGGTTAAAGATGACTTATAAATACGTCAGAGAGGATTTGCGTATATAGAGCAGCACCACATCCATGTACCGATAGCACCAAATGAAATGCACGTTAAAAGGCGACGGGCTACATGCGACACTCTGTAGATTAGACGATGACGTTCACATTCTCAAATCACCGCACATCTCCGTTAGTTGTAGGGACGGTGAAGCGAACGTAATAGACCTTTTTTTTATGTGGGGAATGTTGGCGTTTTATGTTGGCGTTAATTTGTTAGAATTCCTACTGCAGTCTGGTAACGGGAGCGCGGTCTCGCGCTCTCTGCGGCAACGGTTGGGCAGCTAATCCACAGTCAGACACGTTACGACGGATTTAGTTGAGGCAGAAACATTATTCAATTTTCACCGGCTTCTTCCCCTGAGACTGCATCCTACCTTCTCTGCCAGACATGGTTCTGGATTGACGACAGTGGTGAGAGAGAAAGATTTAAATGTATTTCGTCTGCGATGCAGCCGGCTGTTGCTCTTAGCCGCACGACAAGGACCCCAGAGACTATGAACCGGAAATAGATGACCGTTCGTGCCTGAATGAAAATTTCAACCGGCTGTTCGCTGTCTCGTTTGACATTAAGATGCTAACATCTCCAAAAGGAACGTCGACGGCGTGACATGTGTATATTCAGTACATCGGGGGAACAGGTACATTTATTTTTGACATCTTGTCATATGAAAAACTAAGATTTTAATCTATGATATCACGGATTATTACTCTATAGTTAGCATCGTGAAGCTAAACGCTAGTGCAGGAGAGAGGAGACAGCTAACCTTGGAGGTAGAATTACAATCGGAGCTCATAAACTTCATCGTCCCCCACTCTGTGTGGTTATGTTTTTCATGTATCGGTTACAATAGCGAAGTTGTGTATTGCGGTTTGCTTATTAAGAATTTAGGGCGGTTCATTGCATTGCTTAAACACTCAAACGTGTGCTTAGACTGAAACATGTTATCCGCGCCGTCGGTGCATGTACTGTATTATCTGTGTAACGTCTTAATACAGCCAGGAAGCACACGTCCATGTGGTGTTTAAATGACCATGAGTTTGGTGCCCGTTTAGTCGTCAGATGCCTCTCTCAAAACAACATTTCTATCTGACGTTTGTGTTAAATGAGAGGTTCTGAAACTGCCTCAAGTCCATAGTTTATCGGCGTTGGTGATCTTACTTCACACATTGATTGTTCTTGCAGGTGACTGCGCTGGTGACAGCAGCGATACTGCAGCTCTGACAGTTTCCAAGCTGCACTTCTGACGGCTTCCCTTCCAATGAGGTACCTGTTGAAAGTTCACAGTGACAACCGAGCTCCGCGGCTGCTGGTTCTGCCGAAAAATGGAGCACTGATGCTGAGGATTAACGGTCATCTTTACTGTGTCAGCTACAGAGGAGCTCAGGCTTTTCTCGGGGCTCGTGGCTTGTGCTGTTTCTCCCGCCTGTCACTTCATGGATCGCCGCCTGGCAGGATCGCTCTGCTACGAACCCACAGTGCTCACCATCAGCAGGGGCCCCCGCCTCCCGCTAACCCCGCCCCACCTGAGGGGAAAGGTGGAACTGAGTTGATGAAGGAGCGTACCCTGGCTGCCTTACAGGTATATATATACGTATAAAAAAAAATCTAAGTGTTTAGTCTCAGGGAGATCACTGCTATCACTTAATAACACTCGATTATCACATGTTTAATAATAAAACTTGACAAAAACAGCAGTAAACATGCCACTTTTTTTCCCATCTATATTCCTTTTTCAGTATGCAGGTGAGTTGGGGCGGCAGTGGGGTCAGAGGTCAGCTCAGATGGCAACGGCCACTGTCAACAGTTGGTGGGAGAGGTACGAGGAGTTTGTTGGTCTCAATGAAGTCCGCAAGGCCCAGACCAAGGTCACTGAGGTCAGCAGACAGTAAGAAGCACCTGCACACCTCCAGTTTTATTGAACATCACTCATATAAAGGGCAGTATTAAGATATGAATAGTTTCTCTCAGTAGAACACAGCAGCCTCCAGAATGACCATAGAGATAAAACCTTCTTAAACACCGTCAACAAGAACAGTATTTTAATCAACATGGAGGAAGGATTTGGGGCAAGAGTATTGAATTGAACTTAACTCAGGCAAGATTTAACTCTTAAAGGGATGATTGTGATATCACAAGTACCGGTGGTTTTTCACCCCAGAGCTCATTAATAATTACAGCCCAGCTTTGCACTGCATTTCAGAGGTTTTGCTTTTTTCCTTTAAAAGTGTATCTTTGACTTTTTTTTTCCACAGAGAACTGCATTTACTGCCTTTGAGTAACTGTTTGAGTTCTGTGTAATTATTTGCAGATGAGGAAGCACATGAACACCATGTTAAATCAATTTGTGCAGTGATAGAAAAGAAGAAAAAAAAATTCTTGTGCAGCTGATCTGATTTTATGTGTTGTGGAGCACATGTACTTAAGGCCGCCATCATGCAGGCTGAACAGAAGCAAAGAAAGAGCTATTTGAGTAGATGTTTTAATTACGTTAATATTGATAATTATAACCAGGTAACACATTGCTACTTTTGGTAGTGCAGCTGCTGGTGCCAACGTTGTTTTCCCGTAGGACGTCCTTCAGTTCAAGACATTAGTCGCTGAAATCACATTCTTGTTCCTCAAGTCAGTTAGAAACCATCCAATACTGTGTGAGCATGTGAACAGTCAGACAAATCAGACTCTGAGATTTCTCTCTTACTCTTGAGTCTCTCCCATGTGTGTGTCCTGCAGGCTGAGGCAGCATTCATGGTGGCCAGAGGTATGGTACGCGAGGCTCACACCAGCCTGGAAGCCTTGCAGGGCAAACTGAAGGAGGTCAGAGACCGGCTGGACAGAGTCTCCAGGGAGGAGGCTCATTACCTGGAGCTGGCCACATTGGAGCACAAACTGCTGCAGGTCAGCTGGAGCATAAACGGGTGTTTGAACATTTGAAAATACAACAAATGCTGGGGAACGTCAACAGAATGGAAAGAAACGAGCTTGATGTCTTGACTGCAGGAGGAGCGACGTCTTCGCACAGCCTATGAGGGCACTGAGGGTTCAGAGAGGGAGAAGTTTGCCTTGTTTTCAGCAGCCGTCCGGGAGAGCCACGAGAAGGAGCGGACGAGAGCCGAGCGCACCAAGAACTGGTCCATCATCGGCTCTGTGCTGGGAGCCCTGATCGGGGTCATGGGATCAACGTACATCAACCGCGTCCGGCTGCAGGTTAGAGAGGGTGAAGATAACACTGCGGGTGAAATCTGCCACACTTAAATTTATGTAGTGTTGCCAACAAATTTTGGTCATACTTTCATCTGCAGTATGATTACCTGGGGAATTGCTGTTGGTATTGCAGATGTTAACCATCAAGAAGATTTTGAGGAACGCACCCTGTGAACGTTTACTGGCAATGCTGATATGATGACAAACAACAGAGATCATATATGTCTTTAGTAACTGACGATAGCAGTGCTCGTACATCTTCACTTCCCTTGCTTGTAGGAGCTGAAGAGTCTGTTGCTTGCGGCCCAGAAGGGTCCAGAGAGCCTCCAAGAAGCACTCAAGGTCCAGGCTGGAAACCATCGCTCTCAGCAAGACGAGCTTAGAACGCTCATCGACAGCCTCAGGTTCACCCTGAAGGACACAGGCGGCATCCTTCAGGAGAAGGGAAGTCCAGCTTCAGTCTCGCCCATGGTGCCTGTTTCAGCCTTAGAAGACCTCCATGTTTGCAGCCAAAGGACCGAGTCCCTCCTGGAGGCCCTCCTTCCACAAGTGGGTCAATTGGAGCGAGGACTTGGCAGAGTGGAGAGCGATGTGTCGCTGGTGAGGAACCTGTTGGAGACTGAACCAAAGAGGGAAACGCAGGCTGGTGGGCTGCAGCTGGAGAGAGAAGACAGAACTGAACACAGACCTGAGGTGATGGGTCAGAGTCTAGAGGAGAGCCAGAGGATGCTGGGAGAACAAATCAGACAAAACACTGTCTATAGCGCTGTGTTCACTTACACCGCCACCGCCATCACAATCTCTGCGGTCTACCTGTTGCTCAGAGGAGCTGGTTAGAGATGATGTGCTCATATTCACTGCAACACTTCAACTACTGGGACTAACTATCAGATTATATCAGAATAGAATGTTGACCTGGTCTGGAGTAACACTCTGAAGAACTGGTTCACAGACGTTCATTTGGGTTCATCCTCAATGCTGATGTTTGTTATTCTACTAAAGAAAAGCTTTGGTTCTGTTTTCACCTCAGAATTCCCCCAGAATGAGTGAAACATCTGAGTACAGGGCTGCAGCGTTCAACTCTGAAATCAAAGAAAAGGAAAAAAATCAAAATTCTGAGTCCGCCTTTTTAAATATAAATATTTTCTGTTCCTCCATGACAGCAAAGTGAATATCTTTGGGTTACAGCCAAAACAAGACATTTTTTAGGATGCCATCTTGGTCTTTAGGAAATGATCAACACTTTTATCAAACATGATTGAGGAACTGAGAATGTAATTATATGAATCAACACTGGAAATAATTGGGTGGAGCTTTATGTGAGTAGATGTCACCTTGGTATATATATATATAAATGCCATCAGTTAATCCTGCTCCATCGATCAAAATGTATGATAAGAAAAAGATGTGAACAGTGCTTGTCATCATCCAAGGTCAGGCTCTCACTTTGCTTATTGTGATTTGGTATTAAACAAACGATGCAGCCTGTGAACTGTGAGGCGGAACCCTGCTCCTCATGACAGGCCAGGATACTTGTTACCAGAAATCCACTGGCACATGAATATGTGGCCTTCGGTTTTGTGTTCTGTGCCTCTTAATAATGATATCATCTCTGTGGACAACGAAAAAAAGAAAAAAGGCTAATTACGTTTTACTGATAATTTATGAGAAAAGAAATCACATTTGAGAAGCTGGAATAAGAATATCCTTTTTTGATATGATTTGGTGATATGGCAAGATTGTCAAGCTGATTTCCAAAATGTAGGTATTCCCTGTTTTGCTTTTGTGAAACGAATGCACCTTGAATTGTTGCTTACCTACTAAACCTATTCAAACCTCCCGATTGGACAAATCGTGTGACTGACAGACGTGGATTTGTTTTTCGAGGCCCTATAATGTTTCTCTATTATTCCCCCAAACAATCGACATCAGCATAAATTCTGCACAGAATTAAGTCGTGATTTAGCAACCAAGTTAAAAGTTACTGAGCAGCGTTTTTTTTAACTTTTGTCCTTTTAATTTTTGCTTTCTGATTGTTGGTCTGACATTTTTCAAGTCAGCATCACAATTTCACCTCCGAAGGTCATTTCCACTCTGCTCACAGCAGTTCTGTACAACACCTCAAAGTGCAACATTGAAAATAAATGGCCTGTTTCTACTCATCTACCTGAAGATGAAAAAAGATGAATTAGAAAAAACATTGAATCCACAATGAAGCTTTTATGCATCCATCATTCTCTGATGAATTCCGACTTGAATAACTGCAATCCTGGTGGTCGATTAAAAGGGAAATTCCATAAAAAACTATAATGGAATATTTGAGGAAAACACTAATGTAGCTTTACGGATCTTTCCAGCACTTGATATCTTATTTAATCACCTTGACTACTTGAACATGTGATCCCTGCTGATGTCGGGTTTCCTGTCATGCTGTCGACTGCACTGATTGATCACTGTATTAAACGCCTTGTGAAAACTGCTGAGATATACCTTCATTTTGCTTACATATGCTGTTCTATGTAATATCAAGGATTTTAAGGCTGAAGTTTAAATTTTGCGCGCCAACAGAGGGCAGCAGACAACTATGTAATATTAAGTAAAGTGCGATTTAATCTCCTCAACAGTCGGCTTTGTCATTATTCTTTTTTTCCGCATAACTATGAAGAAAACAGCTATGTCCCATTCACTGCAGTTATCCTGAGCCCCATAAATCCAATTACATTTTTATGCTACGTCTTAACCGTGACTGCCTGTTCTGCCAGTTACGTTAATGTTTTATATTTTCTGAATTCTGTTTTTCTTTGTTTTTATTTACAACTTACCTCGTATGAGACTTTCTTCCCCTGGTGTTTCTCGCCAGTAGTAATTCTTTGCAACTTGTGTCTTGTCACTTACCTGTGTGTGTGTGTGTGTGTGTGTGTGTGTGTGTGTGTGTGTGTGTGTGTGTGTGTGTGTGTGTGTGTGTGTGTGTGTGTGTGTGTGTCTTGCGGAAAGGAAGTTCTCGCAGGCATCTGAGCAGAGGAGAGGAAAACGATTCCAGATTCCTTTTTTCCTTTTGTGAGGGGAG
>CAAKHG010042790.1:26134-37242 GCA_901007715.1 Dactylopterus volitans | reverse complement strand
TTTCTGGTGGTAAGGGTCATATTTACTGCGACGCCACAAAGCATTTCCGGTCATAGCTGCCAGTGATCATAGCAAATTAAAACTACATTCCGCACAAATGTCAAAGGATAAATAATGACTTTTTTTTTCTTCTTTTTTCTCCATTGTTAAAAGGTCAGCCTCACTATAACCCGGCTCAGTCTCGTTCATGTGGTGTTCCCGGGAACGCCTTGAGGGAGTTTCTTCAAATTTGGCACAAAAGGCCGCTTGAACCGATTCGAGGGTCAAACATCAAGGTCACTGCGGCCTGTGTTTTTTTTGTTTTTTTTTGGCAGCACCCATGTGCAGAACGGGGACATTTCAACAAATGTCTAATTAGAAAAACTGACTCTTGATACATTTAACATAAGTAATTCAATGCCTTTACTAGGTAGAATATCGTAAGAGATGCATGTAAACTGAGAAGTGACTGCTTGATGGAGAAATACAACTATTGTATGAAAAGTATCTAAGTATGAATTCTTCCCAATCAAAAACAGTCCAATTTAAGCCTATTTATGTGATGTGTTTATGTTTATATATATTTAAAAAAAAAAAAAGAATAAAAAAGCTCCCAAATATCTGTAACAGCCTCTGAAATCTTCAGAAACGTCGACTTGCTGCAGGTCTGCATCAGTCATCAGACGGGGCAGGAAAAGTTAAGAGAACAGCTGGTGTCTCCTTATGAATCCGTGATGAAAATCGCTCCTGTTGGGACCCTCTGATGATTTTTCTCCATTCATTTGGCGCGCCATGGCGCTTTTGGCAGGTCTCCAGCGCAGCCGCACCGACGGCGCTGGTGCCAGTAGAGATGAGAAGGCATCAGATTGGACCAGGCCAGGCGGCCCGCGCAAAGCCGGGCACTGATACCGGGTAGGAAAGGTTTGAGGGATGAGCCGAGGAAGAGGAGCAAAATATGTGGGCGAGGCTGAGAGCATCCGAAATGTCGTGTTCAAGGAGGTTTACCTGACCTATTTGGAATCCGTTCCCCTTCTCAAATGCCTCTTTTAAGCTGATGAATATGCCATCGCTGTGAGAGAAACCGCCGCCATCGCCCCGTCTGCGCCCTTCGCTCGTTTATCATAAAGAACTCGGCCATCGTCATTGTCACAACGTGGTTCTGCCGCATCCGGCTGTGAACCTGCAGTCAGCTGTGAGGGATAATTTGGCCCCGACACAAAACCTAACGCGCCTACCAGAGAGAGCGACCTGGGCACCGAGGCATCCAGCTCTTCAATTAGAGTGGCGCGCGCACACACACACACACACGCACACACACACACACACAAACTGTCAGAACACGCCTGCTGCTCCGATGACTCATAATACACCAGGCATGCGTGTGTGTGCACGTTTGTGTGTGTGTGTGGCAGGTGTTCCTCGTGTTGTGCTGCTGCTTCCAGTCATGTTGTGCTGAGACAAAAAAAAAAAAATCACATCCCAAGAACATCAATCGTAAATTTCCGGACGGTCAGGTTAGGTTTCCAGAACAATAAGTCAACGCCTCACACACACATGCACGCACGCATCTTCCTCTATTCTTCCAAAAATGACAACATTCACAAATCGTGTAAATATAATGTTCAGACTGAACATTCCTAATTAGGAGCGACGTCTTTTCCAGGTCAGACGAGCTAGACGTGCTGGTGTGTGCTGCACAGCGTGCTCGGAATGTGCGAATCTAATGTGTTTTTTACAGCAGTTTGCGACACGGGACCTCTTGACCTTTTACGGCGCGCGCTCGCCTGTGTGTGTTGTAAACCAACCGCCCGACGCCGGTGCAAGATGGGAGCAACATGACTGTAGTTTCAACAGGAGGTGCAGTCCTCCATGGCGGTTAAATGGAAGGTGGAGCATTACCTCCATCACAGTACGCACTACTGCATGTAAGACAGGAATATTAGTGGAATATTCATTTTTCAGGCAGCTCAGTTGGAATATTGTTTTGGGGTTTGTTTGTTTTTTATAATAATGGTAAAAACTGGAATATTTCGAGCATGTAAACATGGCCAGTGTTAGAGCCGTGATGTTTACACAAACACGTGTGTGTGTGTGTGTGTGTGTGTGTGTGTGTGTGTGTGTGTGTGTGTGTGTGTGTGTGTGTGTGTGTGAGATCGCACTAAAACGAGCGACCTGAATCATCCTCCTCCTCCTCCTCCACTCACTCCAATTTCCTCTCATCAACACAGGGATTCCCTTTTTTGCTGCTGCTCCTGGGCTCTGAATTCAGAAAAGTTATGGCGAATGTGAGAGCAAATAATTATCGGGTGTCACCTCAGCGGGCCTCAAAGACGGGCGGGAACGGCCCGAACTGAAGCATTAGCTAAAGTGCGCGGCTATTAGCACAGAGTCATTCTTCAAACACTGATGTAAATAAAGCAGCTCTTCTAAGCCTTCGATACAAACCGAGAGGCAGCGGCGGCCGCGCCACTTTAACGCTCGTACTCCGGACATGTGCAGGGAAAAGTCGCTCTAGAAAACGTCCGCCTCGCCGCGCGCGTCCACGGTTAACCTGCCGGGGGAGATCGCCGGCTGACATCGCTGGTCGGAGGAAGCCTCCAGACGCTGTGCATTTACCCGCCAGCCTTTGTAACCTCCGGAAACTCGGAGTCTCTGCCTATATACGTTTGCCGGAGGACAGAAAGATGCATCGCTGCTCATGGAGGAAACAAACGAGCTGCAGAATGATTTCGGACGTGTTTCGGGACATCGGGGCGAGAACTTTCATTTCATATTTTCTTTGGGTAATAGTACAAATACTGCAATAACAGTAATCACGCAAATGCTCTCAATTCTTTTAGGGCTGCAACTAACGATTATTTTGATAATCGATTCATCTGTCGATTATTTCTTCGATTAATCGGATTTAGAAAAAAGTGCACAAATTTTATTTACATTGTAGGGAAGAGAAGAACAAGGAGACGAGATGGATACTTCATTGAAAATTACATATTTTAAATCAACTTTGCTGCTGATATTTGGCTGCTACTGATACAAAAAGTAAATTAAAAACCATGAATGTGTTGGGCTTTTGGTTTATAAATCCCAAGAAGACGACCTCAAATGTCTTGTTTTGTATAAACCAACAGTCCACAACCCGAGGATGTTCACTTTACTGTCATAGACTAGAGAAACCAGCAAATATTCATATTTGACAAGATGGAATCAGAGAATTTGGACTTTTTCTACTTTAAAAAAAGCTCAAAACAATTAGTCGATTATCAAAATAGTTGGTGATTAATTCAATAATCGATTAGTCATCGATTAATTGTTGCAGCCCTAAATTCTTTGGTTTCCGCCCTTCATTTTCAACTATGATGGATTTAATATGAGATTATCTCGTGTGTCTTGGCAATTTAAGAGACGTTTTCAAAAGCGAGAACTGGTTAAGGCTGCCGAGTCGCCAGGACGACACGTTTCCGTGGATACGTATAATGCCGATGCTTTCAATTTTGCATCGCAAGACACATCCTACTACACCTCCTCCTGCTGATTCCTTTTACTAACTCTGCCTCCTTGTCCCAGTGCCCACTGAGCATGCTCAGTAAGCAATATACTGTACTTCCACCAGACGCCAACTTCTGGTTAAGCCCTCCTCGACCTTGAATTTGACAAAATGGTTTGATCATTCAGCTGTTTTCATTCTACGGCCGCGCGGTGGACGGCGCTTTAGCGCTCCCGAGGTTCATCTGAGCTTCGCAACGTTCCCTCCCTTTTGCTGAGTTCATTCAGCATTTCCATTTGAGAACGGCGACATTTTTTTGCCCCTCCACCGAGATGACTGATGCTCGCTCCGGGTTCATCTCGGCTGCGCCTCCTGGACGTCTTGATTCTATTAGATTTAGGTGACGTTACTCGGGCGGCAATTAAATTATATGTTAATGGAGGGACACAGGCTGCGGTTTATCATCGGTTCAAACACAGAACATATTTCATCCTGAGACTTTATGTCCTCTTAGCCGACGCTAATATCAGCGAGAGATGTCCTCCGACGCTGCAGAGGGAAGTTTATCGGGTTTGAAGTTATTCACGCGGCGGAGGAGGCTCAGTGATGCGATACATGTCACACGGTGGACGGGTTTTCCCGCTCCAGGCTGGTGGCAGCTTGTGTATAAAACATCAGGCCTGCAGAAAAGACCCCCCCTCCCCCACACCTCCCACACCCCTCAACTGCTCCTGACCTCGTCACTCATGGGTGAACTTTCCACAAACCACCATGCGATGTCAAACCCGCATGAGAACCGTCACCTGGAGCTGAATGTAGCCGCAACCTGATGCAACATGAACCCACTTCTGACTCGATTTTAGCATCTGTCAAACTGGAGGACCAGGAGGATGAAAAAAACAAAACACACCCAGGAGTGAGAAGAAGCCAACCCCAGAAACATTGCGGCGATGATCATGGGACGAGACTCTATTATTGCGCTCAGCAGATTTTTCCCTCCAGTCAGTAAACAATAATAGCGATACACAAGTGTGTGCTTGACTGTTATTACATCCATCCTGCTGCTTCACTGAGGCGCCTCATTGTGTGTTTAATCTTCACAGACGAGCGAACGCCCAGCTCATTTGTCACGCAGGCCTGAAACGTGTTGATGAAGACCAAGAAGAAAATTGGTATTCTGATAATAAACTAGTCACTTCCGTCTCTGCCTGAATCTTATTTGCGCAAAATAAAACTTGGGTGAACGCTCTTTTCTGATTGGCCGACGGCTGCGAGTTAAAACCGTGCGCTGCACGCGCCAGCTCAAGCTTGATCGCCGCATATTCACCTGCAAACATCCTGTAACCACGGCAACACCATTAATCACAGCTGTCCAAGTTTGGTTATCGATTCGATAGACTAACAATGGAAGGACAACTTCAATCTATTTGGAGAATAAAGCAACGCTGGAGAATAAAACCCAGCAAGCGAGGAAACAACAGAAAAGAAAGAAGTCAGCAGCAGGAGCGTAAAACGGTCGAGGAACAGAGGCCCAAATGAATAGCTTCATTTTAATACTTGGTCTTGAGTTACGACAATGGAGCCTTAACCTTCGCTTACCTCACCGCGTCGTACCAGCTTGGCCGTGAAAACAATGTAAATTACGTGTTGCCATGACAACAGCAAAGCCCGCGCTTCAAAGCCTTTCAATTTTGAGTGCAAAGATTTCACCACAAGTTTGCGAATGACTTCATTTCACACCGTCGGTAGATGACCATGGCCGTGTATGTCCTCAAACCCATTTACACGACAGTCTGAGCGAATACCCTTTTCTGATTGGCTGGCAATCGTGCATTAAAACTGCATAATCCACATGCAGTTCAGCTCAAGATTAATCAGTGTAAATGCATCCGCCACCAGCCTGTAACTGATGAGCACAGCTGTCGAGGCTTCATAATCAACTGAGCAGAGTCAGCAACATGCTAAGCTAGGCTAATGGCAGGAGGAGAATCATCGATGGCCGATTCTCACATTTCCACATATTTGTCTGGAGGAAACGAAAAACATTGAGGGATGTAACCCAGCAGGGGAAGGACAAAAGGATAATAAAAGAAAGTCATAACCATTAAAATAACCATCATAGAGTTTCTGTGGGACCATTCTGACCTACAATAAAATTTTATTTCAGTACTCTGTAAAAAGCTACCATTCTATTTGTATTTGCAATCAGACTGTGACTAACTGGCTTAAATGTAAATTTAAATGTAAATTCCTCATTATGGCAACGGTAAACTCCTGCGTCTTGCGATTGTTTTATTTTTGGTAAATGGATAAAATAAAATACTTATTGTGGAAAAATAAATATCTGTGGGGGACTGTGGGGGAGTATAATTCAAAGTTGTCAAATATTTTATCAACAAACCAATAAAATCTATAAGACAAAATGCATTATGATAAAACTTTTGCAGTCACAATTGAAAATGATCAAATCTTAATGTCATTTTGATAATGCATCAACACACTGAGTGGTGACAGGTACTGTGTGCTGAAAAAAAACCCCCTGAAAACCACACAGTGAGAGCCGGGAGAGTCAACCACAGCTTACCATCGAGCTGAAACTCTTAAAATACAGTATGTCACTGACGCCACAAATAAAACTGCACCGCAACTTACAAGTTACCGGAACAGAAGCTGTGATTAAAAAGTTTAAAGGAATATTTCTGCTCCCCAAAGCATGAATGATGTTGGTGACCTGCTGAACTTTTATATCAAAAATGCAACGTTCTAAATTCTCATGAAACGCTCTTAGATTAGACCTTTAATGAGCTTTCCCTTAATGTCACCGTCAATTCGTACTTTTAAGTTGAAATGCTCCACTTCAGCATGAAGAGGGAACTGTGCTCTATATTATAGATTGTATATAATCTGGACTAAACACCTAAAGTCCTCCTGCTGAACAAAAATGGAGCGAAAAACATCTCGACATCTTGTGCTGGTGGTGTCATTCACACAGTTATGATCTGTGGTATTAAAGTCCCTCCCAGCTCGCTTGCGACCACTTTACCATTAAAAACTCTTACTTTATGAAACAGACAGTGACAGTTATTGAAAGTTAGAATTACGTGTCCTGTTGGAATTTAACAGAAGTCTGTAAATGTCTTTGCAACTTCCGCTGTTTCGATGTCAAAGTCTCTTTCATGGCATTAAATAACTAATTAAAACCTAGCTTATCAGAAAAAAACGAACACTTGCACAAACATCAGCGTTATAAAAGCTACCGCAAATAACAGAAGCCATCATTTACATGAATGATATTGGTTTTCAACTTATCTCTAATAAAATCAGTTTAAAAATAGCACCGAAGCGCTGATTGGCTCGCGCGCCGCGGCGGTCTTACCTGATGATGTCATCGTTGTGGCCCAGGTAAAACTTCTGGCTGTGCTCCCGCGTGTTGTAGACCACGCCCACCCCGGCCACGAAGTACACCACCTCCTTCCCGGCAGTGTAGTACAGGTTATTCCGGCACTGGTGGCCCCGGTACCCGTAGACCCAGTCCAGTCTGAGCCGGCAGCCCGGGGCGCTCCGGTCCGACATGTTCACTCATCTGACGGGACGCCGGCTCCTCCTCCTCCGCTGCCGCCGCCGCCTTCGCCGCCACCGCCGCCGGGCGACGCCTGCTGCCTCCGGTTTGAGATTCAGCAGACTTCTGTTTGCTCTCCCCCCGCGGCCTCGGGTGGACGATCATGAACGGCCAGACGAGAGGACGTCTAGCTTCCCCCTGCAGCTCCCGAGCTCATCTCATTCGCTGAAAGGACGCGGTTTTCTTCGACTCTTCATCCTCGCGCCGGTGTTCGCCTCTCAAAAAAAAAAAAAAAAAAAATCAAAGCGCGGCAGAGGAGAGGACGCCACGCACGGCGCGCCTGAGCATTGCTCGGAAGTCTGAAGAACTCTTTTATTCTCGTTCAGATGCGCAAAATGAAGCTTTTACTGCCCTTCCATCGACGCTCAGTAATCTGCTCATCCAATTAACATCGCTGTTTAAATTTGTCGCATTTCTGCCCCAGTGAGATCAAATGGCCTCACATTATAGCCCCCCGAGGCCAAATAATTACAGTAATTACAATGTGTGTTTACAGTTCCAAATGATAATGTTTCCATAGTGCAGCGCAGAATTAACTGGTGATTATAAAATCATATTAGAAAATGTGCATTCCTCTCCTCAGCTTCTGCATGAGAACATGAGCTCTTTACTGTCCGCGGCCTTCATCATCATCATCATCATCATCATCAGGTCTGCTGCTGTGTCAAAAGTTACCTTAGTTAAAGGCAGTTTTTCTGTTGTCATTTGCTATAATATTAAAAAAAAAAAAGGTGTTGATCTGATGCTCTGCGGCGAGCTCATAAAAGATGTCACCAGGATTTACTCAGTTAACAGCCCACTTTTCAGATTCCTAACAGTTTACAGGCTGTGAGCCTCATTCATAAATTCCCACGTTACTGTGCCTGACGCCACTTTTAGATTCGCCCCGCCTCCCCGCCTTTTATAAATACATATATTTATTTAAAAAAAAAAAGAAGTTTGGGCTGCGTCCACAAAAACACAACAAGCAAACAAACCCACCGTTGCTGAGACAAAAAAAAAAAGCGACCGATGGTGGATTCCGCTCCTGGAAAATATAATCCCCCGCTCACACTAATCCCGGAGCTCGGCGGCGGCAGCGGCGGCGGCGGCCGTGGTTACTCTGCTCCATCCCGAATCCGCCGCCTGCTCACAGCATCTCCGCGGGATGAGGCGCGGGCGGGCGGAAGGTGCGCGGCGCGGACGGAGCCGCGGGAGGAGACGCGGTCCCATTCACAAATCTGCGCGCATGTGTTACAAAAAAACAAAAAACTGAAAAAAAAAAACCCCAGCACAGTCAGGAGGACGGGATGCTCAATTAATCCAACGCACGAACACGGAATAAAAGAGTCGGATTAGTCCCGCTGTGAGTTGGTCGGGCAGTTCCGGAGAGAACCGGAGCGACGAACGCGAATGTTTAATCCCCGCGGATGGTCCAACTTCAGCGGGCAGAGGAGGAGGAGGAGGAGGTGTTGGTGGTGGTGGTGGGGGTGCGGCGGGGGGCGACGGGGGGAAGCCCGGCGATCGGACCGCAGCATCCCGCCCGGATGACGGGAGAGAAGGAGCCTGACTCCCGGCAGGAGGAGGATGAAGAGGATGAGGAGGAGGAGCAGCGGGGCGTCCTGCCGCGGCCGCGCGCGCAGCCGATCGGACAGCTGATCGGACGCGCAGCTGATCGATCACCCGGAGGACGAGACCCTCCCTGGCCGCCGCGGCTCCGCACAGTGATGGTTCCTCGCTCGTTCTCGAGACTCACGAGCAGGAGCGTCAAGGGAATCGGGGCAGGTGATTGGATGACGCGTCCGGTGGGGGGCGGCCTTCAAAATAAAAGCCTCAACCCCCGCCCCCTTCTGAGTCATGGGTCTGTGCCGTTGTGTCACGTACGCTTTGCGTGGTCGATTTCTTATAATAGAAACGTAAAAATGAAGCAGCAGGCTAGACGAAGGCTAACGGGAAGCCCTGCTTTTAGTTAATATGACCGAGTAGAGATTTAATGCTCAAATCAGCAAAACGAGGTAAGAAGGTCCGGAGTAAAAAGTTGAGCAAACGCCAGCCGACCGGAAATTAAAGTCTTAAAATCTGATTTACTTACTGACCAATCAAGGAGTATAAGACGCTTTATCAATAATGAGCATTTCGGCATATCTCAATCGCGATCTTAATTGAAACACTTGATGATTAATCCCAGCTCATCTTCAGCTCCTGAGAAAAATGGGCGTCACTTTTGAAGGAAAGCAAAAACTACACTTCCGGTCCTGCTGTGGTCGATTCTCGGGCGCTTGACTCCGCAGGCACCCATCGCAGCTATGAGTGGACGCACGGCCGCAAAGGATTGTGGGAATTTGTGTTTTTTTGTTTGTTTCAGTCATCCTTCCTTTCACTACAGGTCAATCCGAAAAGATTTAGTGACTACAAATAAAAAATGTGTTCATCCTCAGAGAAATTTTATCGACAAACGTTCAAAGTGACAACAGAAAAAAAAAACCTAATAAGATGGATGGCCTCGTAAACGCCTGGACCTCCCTGCCCACCAATCAGGATAGGAGAAGCCGCTCAGATTAGAGGCGAGACAGCTTCAGCAACCCAGAAAAAAAAAAAAAGGTCTTGCTGCTTTTCCAGCCAAACTTGGACCATCAGGACCTAAACGACCAAGAACATGTAGATAAAATGTACTGAAAGATCCTCCGAAGGGAATTAACAATCTACTAGTCTAATCTGGGATTCTTGCATTTGTGTTTCTGGTTGGTTTTGGTCTTTTCGACAACTATTTGCCAAAAAAAGCCAATTTTCTAATTCCGAACATCATTAACCCCCATAAGCCGACACCGAGCACGCTCAGTCTCCTCCCCCACACCAATATATGATTTCAGCCAAAGTGATTTCCAAAGCTTTCCAAAAGTTTCCAGGCGTTTCCTTTGATTGTTTCAGCGCACAGAGCATTCATTTTCATCTTCACAGCGATGATGTTGTGGCAAGTTACCACCGCTGGATCAACAGAGGCGCCTTCAGCCTCAATGTTGGTTCTGATGGAGCCAGAAATCAAGGAAGATCTGCAGTGTTCCGAGTAAAAATTCGCCAAATGTCCATCAAGCATGAACACACATTTTGTAGTTCAGTTAAAGTGAGATTATACGCACACACCTGCGATGGGTCCTGACCGCTGCAGACCAGGAAAACCCCGCGAGAGCTGCGGCTCTGGAGATGTTCCCGCCCGGTCGTCCAGCACATCACGATTTGGATCTCGTGAAAAACCGCTCAAAATCCTTACGCTTGACCATTACCGCAGCTTCCAACACCTCAACCTGGAGGACAAAAACGTTCACTTGCCGACAAGACAACGATATATCCAACATAATGAATCCCGCCTATACCGGCAGGTGCCATGGTAACCAGATAATCAGCGCTATTCACGTCACCTGTCAGCGGCTAATCGGTGTGCAGACACATTCTGAGTTTGTTTAAAGTTTCACGCAAGCAAACGTGATTCTCCTTCCTTTCCCCGGAGTGTGACATTCCATAGAGGGACAGCGCCCCCTGCTGACCAGCTGCTGCCACGAGAGGCGCCGCAAAACCTTTCTGCTCCCACTTTCACAAACATTCCTCCAAAAAAAGATTTAACACCCCCCCCCCGTTCAGCACGGACAGATTTCCCTTCCATGTCTGATCACTGCTGCTATTCAGAGGGAAAAGACCTATTCATTATTCACTGTCTCGCATCAGTTACGCAACAGGTAAACTTGGAAAATCTATCAGTCGAAAATGAGAAAAGAAAAAGTAATCAAGTGTTATTTGACTAAAAATAATTACCACAAGTCTTTAGTAGTTGTGGACGCGTGTGTGTGTGTGTGTGTGTGTGTGTGTGTGTGTGTGTGTGTGTTGCGCTTGCACCTGCTTAAGTGATCTTCTGATTCGCCAGTTAAGGGGAAAGTTAAGGGAAACATACTTCATAGATATAAGAGACAAATCTTTGCCATTTTTTTCGCCTCCTCTTCCTGTGATGAAAGCGTATCGGAGCTGTGGCGAAGGTTCACTGCATTTTGAGACACT
>CAAKHG010042790.1:0-11950 GCA_901007715.1 Dactylopterus volitans | reverse complement strand
CCCCAGGCCAGATAATAGCTGACCTCTGGGCTGTAGATCACTGAACACCTCAGTCAGCAGGAGGACAAAGCACCACTGATGATTTCACGCACACACACACACACACACACACACACACACACACACACACACGCACACACGCACGCACGCACGCACGCACGCACGCACGCACACACACACACACAGGTTATGGTCTTCAGTGTAACACACACAGAGCAACGACGGAGTCTGTCAAAGCACGGCTGCCATGGTGATGGAGATGAAAAGCATGCAGATTCATTTCAATGGCGGGCTTTTTTAGGGAAAAGTATGACACTGTAAAAATGTCTTTAAGGTATTAAAAAGTTTGAGCTGAAGGGGAAAAAAAGTCCTTTAAAAAAAATGAACATTTTGATAGTGGTTTATTGTTTATGATGGTTAATGTAGCTTAAAGTGTGAGGAAGCAGTAGGAGGAGGGGAAAGAAGGGAGTAAAGAAGAAGAGGAGAAGGAGGAGAAAGGAGTAAAGGAGAAGAAGAAGAGGCGGAGGAGGAGAATGAGGAGAAAGGGGAGAGTAAAGAACAAGAGGAGAAGGAGGAGAGTGAAGAAGAGGAGGAGGAGGTGAAAGGAGAGAGAAGAGGAGGAGGAGGAGGGAGCAAATAAGAAGAGGAGGGTGGAAGGAGGAGACGAAGAGGGAGAAGCAGGAGGGAGGAGGAACACACTGAGCATCATCTTCTCATTCAATTGTTTTTTGATCATGAAATTCCAAGAATTCCCGATCCCTGCTAGGTGGCGTCGCTGAGGAATCAGCAGCATCGAGGGGGGCGGAGCCGCGCTCTCTCAAACCGGCACCCACCTGTGCGGCGCCGCGGCGTCGGCGGGCTGAGCCTCGGCGGCTGGCGGCAGCTTCCTCCTCTCTTCTTCCTCTTGCCTTCTTCTCACTTCCAGTAACTCCATCTGGACACAAGAGCCCGTTTATTTTAACACCCCATCCCGTCGGGACCTGCCTCCGGCGCCGCCCCCCCCTGACGCCCCACCACCCTCGCGCTCCCGCGCCTCACCGTGGTCAACCTCTCCAGCGCGGCGAAGCGCTCCTCCCAGGTGGCGGCCGACTTCTCGAAGGCCTCGTGGCGCTTGATGAGCTTCTCCACCTCGTCCACGCTCTGGCCCATCTCCCTGCTGGACAGGTAGGGCTCCTGACCCAGCAGCCACGCCTCCGCCACGCCGGCGTCCCGCGAGAACTGGTGCACCTCCAAGACTGAAACACACACACGCACACACACGCGAGGGCATTTACACACGCGAAACCACACTCATGCAGCCAGCTGACTGACTGATCAGTGATTGGAGGACAGGTCTTACCCAGTCTAAGCCACTCCCATCTGTCCTCCCACTTGTCGATCATGTCTTTCCTCTTGTCCGTCAACTGCAACAACTTTTCTTTGATCTGAGGCAGGTAAAAACACCAGAGGAGACGGTTCAACCGCGGGAGCCGTTCCCCGATGTGGTCATGCGACGGCGGTCATGGTGGATTAAAAATATCTGCTGGGGAGGAAAACATCTTCGAACGGCTTCAAGCTGCTGGTAGAAAACACCGTCAAAGGCGAAGCAGACTTAGCTCCTCCCCTTTGTTTTACGTTCGGCTCCTTTTCGGTTCATATTGAATTGAATGTATGAACCAAGTGTTGAATATATCACTCCATCATTTCATCCAATTAAGGATTTGTCATAATCAGCATGGAAGTAATGTCAAGAATGCTCAAGGTCACAGTGACCTTGACCTTTAACCCTTTGCCTAATGAATCCTTTAGGTGTTTGTGCCAAATGTGAAGAGATGCTCTCCAGATGTTCCTGTGAGCATCACGTCAAACCGGGCAGAAGTGATGTCACGACGACCTTGACCTTTCACCCCCCAACACCCCCCCACCCCCAAAACAATTTCACGTTTGTGCCAAATTTACAGAAAATTCCATGCAGGCGTTCCTCAAATATCAGACCTGCAAGAGGGGCGCAGCGGATGGTGACTTTGACCTTTCGACCATTTACACACAAAATGTCGTTATTTCGTAATTTCACGAAAAAAATATATGTGGGTCGCCAAATGACATCGGGTTGCTTTGTGAGGTCACAGCGGTGTTGACCTTTGACCTTCGAATTTACAATTGGCTAAAAGTTGACACTGCTCTGAGGACTTTGCCTCCGGGCGTTTTGGTGACATTGAATTCACGGCGAAAACGTGCCGCCTTCAGCCATGACATCGTGGTCATGGGGTGGGTGGGTGAGGTGGGGGTTTAGGGGGCGTGGTCACGCGGCGGCGCGGGTGACTCCACCTCCTCTGCAGCGTAGTGCTTCCTGGCCAGCAGCGCTTTGCCCAGCTCGATGCAGGCGGTGAAGCTGTCGTTGCGGGCGTCGATCTCCGCCTTGATGCCCTGGTGGTTGTTCATCAGCAGCTCCACCGACGACACGTCCCTGAAAACGGGCACACACACACAAACACACACACACACACAATCCGTGTCAACAACTTCACCCCAGACACTCAAGACTGTGTGCTAATTACAAATATTTCTACTGCTATACATATTTGAAATAATAGTATGATTCCTATAAATAAGGCTGATCCGTGTATAATAGTAGAAAACGCACACGTAAACCGAAGGGTGACAGAAGTCAGTTTACAAAGACAGGAGTGTGTGTTCAGGGCGACGTACCGCGGCTTCTCCTGGGCCTCGATCAGGCGGATGACGTCCTCCATCCACAGCATCAGGTCGCGCACCATGCTGAAGAAGCGGAACTTGTCTCCGGTGTCCACCAGCTTCACGCGCCGGCCCTCCACCGCCTCCAGGAGGTTCTTCCAGGCCTCCAGGACCTGAGGAGGAAGGCGACACGCGGGGGATTTCAGCGGCCGCCTCACACACGCGTGCGACTTTCTATTGACTTTACACCTCTTGAGCTGAGAATCACGGAGGTGGGATGCTGAGGATTTTCAGCAGCTCTAAATATATATATCAGAGTAACCTGAGAGGCGGCTCCGTGATGGAGGGGAACCGCCATCATCTCTGCCACCAGAGTGTTTCTGAAGGCCAGCAAAGTTAAAATTAGCAGACAGGTGATCTACTAGAGAGGGGCTGTCCGACACTAACTGACATTGCTGACTTGTGGTCATGAAAACATGCCAACAATGCTACTCCTGCTACTACAAATAATAATAATAATTTAAATTCAGCATCATAAAACCAAAAAACACTATTCATTGAATTTCAGCTGCATCGCTGCGCCACAATTTTGTTGGTGTTCTGTTTTTCAGCCACAAGCAGCAACTCAAGTCGAAGGCTCACCAGGCAAAGCTACATGCTAAGCTAGTAAGCTAGTAAGCTAAAACTAGCCGTCTATTGGGAGCCCGTGGAGGCTTTAAATTGAGGTTGGCGATACGTTGAGTGGCAATGAATTTTGAGATTTTTGTCACGTCTTGCTAATTTTTTTTTTTTTTTTGTGAATGAAAACTCACCAAACTAAAGGCCAGCAAATTTTGGGGTGACTTACACAAAATATATTTACCCCCCCTGACTACCCGCCTCCCCGGTGTCATTGCAGTCCACAATTTCTGCATCTCACACTGAGACATTTCACAAAGATGGAAACTACAAGCGGCAGTATGCTAACAAGCTAACAAGCGACTACACCCAAGCAAATGCTAACTGTCTGGACCATTGTGTGCAGCCAAAAATAAAAAAATACATCTCGACTGAACTGACGACAGCTGCTCAGTTGTTGTTGATTTTTTTTTTGAAAATTCATTGACTGATCAGACCCAGACGCCGCTTGCAAACTACAGGAAGCATTGAATTTTACCTCCTCGGAGGGCCATGTGGGTGGAGCCGGCAGCTCGTGTTGGATAAGTTTTAAAATCAGGAAAAAAAAAAGATTTTTGATCTTTTTTTTTTTTTTTTTTTGAAGACTCGTGCCAAAAGCATCACACCGCACGGCTGTCAAAGAACGATAAAACCAAAGCCGTAAGCGTTTGCAAATCTCCCGGTCTGCGACTACCACGGGGGGTTAGAATTGCACTGGATGATTGACTAAAATGCCGCTAAGATTAATCATTTTAGTCGAGAGATTAAAAACAAAGTCTACGACTGCAGCCAAAATGAACACTGATGCAAAGCCAATGTTTTTTTGGGTAAACGGAGTCTCACCTCTCCCTTTCTCTTCTGGGTGGACAGAGAGGATATGCGGGGAAATGGACACACAGGGAATGGTCAAAACACAGCACCATCGGAAAACACTAGGCAGCGCTAATTATCATCATCGGCAGGCGGGAAAAAAAGCTTCCTGGGGTCACTGAACCGAACGCTGAATTTGTCGGACGGACGACCTTTGAGCAAATGACTTTGTGAGAGAACTGGTCAAGACAAAACTTTATTCACAGTCCAAGATGGTGCGGAAGCATGGTGCTTAAATGGTGTCAGTACTGTGAAGCCCACCGAAATAATCTACCAGTCTGCTGTATTTCACACCCAAATGACAGGAGCTGCATAGCTCCATACAATCCAGGTCACTCTGAAGTCATGGCGAGATCCGTGGCATCAAAGTGACACCAAATTGCTCAATCACAAAGGCGGCCCAGTGCATGCATGACGTATGACATCATGCAGTCAACGTCCAGCACTCTCGCTCTGTGCTAACAAAGGGCGTGTCTTCACTCTACCGAAGTCCTAACCAATAATAAGGTTGGCTTTCCTACACGGCCATGAAAAAGCTAATGGTGCCATATTTGTCGTGGAGCACTGGAGGCAGGACTGCACCAAGTGGAACTTCTCTAGCTATTGGATACTCAGTGATTTCCAAACAAGGATTGGGATTTGGATTGGCTGCCTCATCTACCCATGCGTGAGGTAGCTTGATGCTCCTTCCAACTTGAGAACTTGCCAAGGTTAGGAAGCGGTGAGGAAGGGTCAAAGGAACATCTGTCTCAGACAGAGGACCAAGGGTCTTGAGTACATTTGACCAAGAGATCTCGTGCGGAGCATCTGCGAGATGGCCTGAAGGCCGTTTCCAAAGGGTCAGGGCAGTCAGTTAGTGGGTCAGCCAGCCCATGGGAGACTGCCAGCAGCTAGCCAGCTCAGGTAGGAGGCCAGACTTGCACTGGTTGCCAGAAAGTTTGTGCTAAGACTTGGACCGAAGAACACCAGTTACAGGGAGACAGCAGTAAAATGAAGGCATGATAGTTTCGCAGGTAGTGTTTTTCCAAACCAAGTGGGTCCTTGGAGGATCCACGGGTGGGACATGCCTGAACCCATGAGCAAAAACCACTGAGCAAAACGAGACCCGCATCTGGTTGTGCTGTGTGGGGAGGGGCCTCATGACTGGGAGATTGGCCATATTAATCAGCTGTGGAGTAGATTGCAAAGGCCTTTGTGAACTTTTTGAACCTTGAATCAGCTGGGATTCTATGTCCACTGAACGGACGGTTGCTCATTGCTCCCAACTGGCCAGTAATGATGCACTGACACTTGGCCTGATATCCCCTCATTCCTGCGAGAAAGTGGCGCCTAGCTTCGCCACGGGTAGTTCAGTCTCCGCCTTCTGAAGCCCGTGTCGCCGATCTAGCTGCTTATACATAGCTTCCCAAGCTCGTAGGGCCTGCCCTTGGAGACGCTGACCGTCTCTGGCATTAGCCTTAAGATTTTCCCACTCCATATCAGCCCTGGAGACCTCTTCTATCTGCTGTCGCAATTCTGCTCAATCTTCTCTTCCGAGACAGCTGCCTGGACTCTAGAAAGTGAATTGCTCGGATGAGTTCCCCCTTAATGAACTCGATCTTTGCCTTAAGCACGCACTTGAGCGGGAGTTCCTCAGGCTTCTCTGAAGAACCACTCATGAGACCACTATGTCATCCTGGTAAACAAAGTGGCATGGTCGAGAGTTGCTAAGAGGGAGGATAATCAACATTACAGTGGGTCAAATGCATTGGGGGGGAGGGGGGGACGCTCTCAGCAGCGTTGTCCAATTGGTAACTCTTGGGTGTCTGTCCGATGATGGTGGGCTCCATAGCATATGGTGAAACCCAACCAAAATGTGAGAATGGTGATCTCCGAAACACACTTGTTTGGGAAAATAACCATGGAGGAAATGATTCTGGTGGAAGAATCGGTGAAGAGGACACTTTCCAAATCAAGATGGTCCTGCATACCAATATTTTGGGAATGACGTCGCACGGCTTTGTCCAAATCTAAACTAAAAAAAAATCCTCCATCTTGATTGAGCGCTCGTTGTTGCTGTTGCTGGAGCAGTCCACCGTAACATGACCTTGATCGTGATCTGGAGCCGTCACAGTCACTTTTCGCAAAACGAACAAATTCAAGCCAGTATTTGCTTCATCAAGCCAGTTTTCCAGTAACAAAGACACGCTGACATACCTAACTAATGCTGCCAAGGAAACCAGAGCCCGGTGCCCTGATTTGTTTTCAATGTAGATCAACCAACTTTTTTCTTCAAAAATCCTTTGTCTTTAAAATGTCATAAATTTGAGTCCCCCTAGTGTTTTAAAATGCCTGTTTGTTCCAGAAATACAGTCTAAAACTCGAAGTTATTTAGCTTAACATCATTTATATCATGAAAAACTGGTTCCTGTTTTGTTTAGATTTTTTTTTTTTTTTGGCCATGCCCTGTAACATTACTTCGTGTTCTTGTAATCTTAATAACAGACTATTTCCCATTTTTAGAAAAACCCAGTCCAACCTGAGTGGCCTTAGCTCATGTTTCAACGGGGTACAGTCTTACTATTTACCTCTAGTGAACTACTTGACTGACCATCTTTACTTTTTATTGCTTCACGTTGCAACAGATGCCTAAAGGCGCAGAGGGACAGGGAATAGTTGGTGCAGCAGCAGCAGCAGCAGCAGCAGCATCCATGCTTTTACAGCCATCAACATCAGCACTGGGTCCAATTCAGTTGGGGGACTAATAAAGAGGACTTAAATGTAGTATAATTTCATATTTTCGAATGGATTGTGAAGTAATGTGAGCCCAGGCCCGATCAGGTCCATGTGTCACTTGTGCCCGGCCGCTGAAGCTCACCTCTCCCTCCCTCTTCTGAATGTCGTCGGCTTTATCCCCGGCGTAAGCAGACTGCAGACGAACGGCGTCCTCCTGAAGCTGCCGCACCTGAAAGAGGACGGAGAGGCTGATCGGAAACACGGAGCGAGCGAAACAGCGGCACCAGAGACAAAACTGGTCAGGTGAACGTAGACCCCCGTTCGTCCAGGCCGTGGGGATCCTACGAGTTTAGGTAAAAGGCGACTGGACTTGCTTTGGGTTTTTTTTTGAAGAGGCTGTCAACCAAAAAGGCTTCTTCAGCTCTAACCACTTGTTCACCTGAGTCTTCTCTGGGTATCAGCGACACCACCAGACTTGAAATATCTGGGACTCAATACCAGGTAGAAGTGAAGAGGCCTTTTGGATGTGCCTTCTACCTGAGCTCTTAGAATGTGATGGATAGCTGAAACATCAAGCGTCGACTGACAGTATGTGATCAAAGAAACCATTGAAAATCATCGAAATATCTCCTACATATTTAATGTTTTAAATCAAGTTTAAATCACGATGAAGGAGTTTGTGGGCTCATCTGAGGCCGTGGGGGTACATGGGTTCTAAATCAGGTCATTTTTTTGATGCTAAAATCACACGTGCACCATCCTTTAGTCCTGGTTGCTTTCACGCCACAAACATCTTGCACAAACCTGTGTGCCCAGAGCTTGGATGTCGTGCTCGAAGGTGGTGTGCATCCTCTGCAGGGTCTCCACTGTGTTCTGGTCGCGGCCCAGCTCCTCGGGAAGCTTCTTGTGTTTGTCCAGGATGCGGTTGAGGATCTCCTTGGCGTCGTGGTAGAATTTGTGGAGCTCGTAGGAGGCGGCGAGGATCTGCGTCCGGGTGTCGATGAGCTCCAGCAGGTCGGCCCAGGCCTCGTTCAGGCCGTCCTTCCACTCTGCGATGGTGGCGGCGTCGCCGTGGCCGGTGTTGATCAGCTCGTCGGCCAGCCGGTTCACGCCGTCCACTCGCTCTTGGCCAATGTTCCCTGTGTCCCGGGCGAATTCCCTGAAACGTTCCTGCAGCATCTGAAGAGAGACAAAGGAATGAAGGACTCACCCATCTGTTATGTGCATCCATATCCAAAGGTGCTGTGTCCGGTGTACGAGGGCACATCACAACAGCTGAAGACGGCGTATTGACAAAGTCTGGTCTCGTCTGCTTACATAAACGCCATCGACAACTACTGATGACTTCTCAGTGGCATGAAGGGTCGTCCCATTTCGTTGGGGGAGATTTCAAGCCACAACCCGTTGTTAGTCCCTCCCGAAGGGAGTACTCAAAAAAGAGGGGTAGACCTGGTGCTACGGCCAAGGGGTGAATTTGGATTGTGCCGACATGACCTAGCTGCTAGCTGCTGCAAACGCTGGTGTGTTTAGCTCCTTGTAGCATTTAGTTCATGACGGAATTCCAAATTTCTCAAAAAAAAGGCTACTCGTAAATAAAGCTTGCGATCTTAGCTCGGTTGATAACGTGTGCCCATCGATTGTTCTCTGAAAAGGAGGTCAGACACAAGTCACAATGCCAAAAAAATTGGGAATTTGCAACAGGTCTCGCTAACGATCCCCAACAGGGAATAAAACAGGAATTTTGTGCGATTATCAGTGGAACACGTCAAACATTTGTTGATGATAATAATTTGGTTTCTACTGACGGTGACATGTTCGTAGTCCTGGCCCAGCTCGTGGGATCCGGCCACCACCTCCCTCTCGGCGATCCACTGCTCCAGGTCGTCCACCTCCCTGTTGAGCTGGAAGAGACGGAAACGCTCGTCCAGCTTCCCCCGGCGCTCCTCCGCCAGGTCCTTCAGCCCGGCGTACAGCTTATCCACCTGCGACTGGCGCATCCCGATGCGCTCGCTGCGGGTGGAGGACAGAAAAAGGTTAGGATGGCCCCACGATTACCTCACAACTTCCTTGCTTTCATTGACTTTTTGGATACTTATATTCTATTTATTTGAATCACCTGTCGGGGTGCTCGGCGGCCACCAGGCCCCGGCTGGTGCTGGACAGCTGGTGGACGGTGTCTGCGTAGTCCTCCACCGCCTGCTCCAGAATCTGGTGCTTCTTCAGCATGGCCACTGAACTCTGCTCGTCCTGAGAGACCGAGAGCAGAAAAAGCACGGGGCATATTAAGAATTACTCTCGTTATTGTGGAGTACACACAGTTCCTGGGTTTCCGCCGACTCGTGAAGAATGTAGCGCAGGAACGGCGAACCTGCGATTGGAAACATCTGGAGCTGTAAGCCGTTTCTGCGGCGCTCGGCACGTCAGAATTAGGTCTCTCACTGAGGAAGATTCATGTCCTCCACTTAGCTTCAAACGCGGATCAGCGCACACTCATCAAAATCCTCCCTCCAGAGCGGTGGGATTGCGACACCGCTGATTTATCCGCTGATCATTCTCTCGGTTGATCCGTCTATGAAATATCTAATGTCTTGTTTTGGCGGAGCAGCAAAAATTCCCTGGAACAACTTCCTATTATCATGCTTGCTTGAGAGATGATTTGAACCATAAATCACTTGTGTTCCTCCGCCTGGGCGCAGTGAAGCGGCGCATCGTATCGATCGGTCGTTGTCAGGCGAGCGCTACCGGGGCCGTCTGACGGCAAGCGAAAGCAAAAGTAGATGCTCAAATTATTATCGATTTTCTTAGATGAGCCTGTTTTTTTTAAACCAGCCAAACAGCGTTTTTCTCAAGTCCCCGTCCACAGCGGGTTCGATGTCCGGTGGAGATACTCACACCAGGCTCCTCCAGACCAGCGCGCAGAACGTCGTCTTCTGCGGGCAACGCGCCGAATATCCGTCAGCGGCCCCGCGCGACCACAAATAAGCGGCGAGGAAGCAATTCTTTTAAATCCGCGAGAACCTATTTTTGTACCGAATGTCTTTTTTATCAGGAGAGAAATTAGACAGGGAAATAAGTGGAGGAGAATATGAGACAAAGCGGAGGACGGACACCAAAATAGCAACGCAAAGATAGAAACAGAGACACATGGAAGACAGAAAAAAAACAAAAAAAAAAGCAAAGGCTGGCTGGCTTTTGCGAAACGCTCCCACCAAACACAAACATGCATTTAGAAGAGCAAGTTTAGTGGAAACAGGCTTCAGAGATGCAATAACCCTGTCGATTTTTCTGTTAAAGACATTCATGAAATTACCTCTCAGTAATATATATATATTTTTAGTTTTTAGTTGTTTTTTTTAAACTGAATATACTGACCGGACATGGACAGAAACAGCAGGCAGCCTCGCGAATCAGAAAGTCCCAACAAACTGAGGAAGTGACAGGTGGAAGCGAGCTCGACAGTCAAAGAGAAACAGGAAGCGGACCGAGAGGGCACCGCACCATCATAAATGCGTCCGCTCGCCCATGTCAGAGCCCAAAAAGTATCCTATTCCTCTTTCGCCAAATCCACAAACTATAGATATGAATTCATCTGCCGCTGAAAATAGTGCCCGACATACGCACCCTGTCCTCCTGTTTGTTTGTTTTTTGGGAAATTAATGTTTAATGAAATTAAATTAGTGGATTAACGCTTTTTTTTGTTTGTTTGTTTGTTTTTCGCTTCGGACAGCTCCGTCACCATGGCGACAATGCTGCCATCTTACGCCGTGTCATGTCATCTGAAACCAACTGTCGCTTCCTGCTTTTTATATTTTAAAAACATTCAGCCTTCTTCAGCTTTAGCACTGAGGACGTTTACGGTTGGTTCGAGCTTTTTTTTCTACTTTTTTTTTGCAATGCTTGAGCAACTGTCTGCATAATTTTACTGTTTCTATGTTCTGATGCCACAGGTGAAGAACCATGTGCAGATGTTCCCAAGTCAAGAGTTGTTTTTTTTGGATTATTTCCATTCTGCCAAAATGGCCTGAAGCACAGCGTCAGTGTTTGAACACAAGATGTCAAACACATCATCAGGGGTCTCTTCGATTGCTCCAAACGCCCCCGCCCCTCCCCGTCTTGACCTCTGACCTCACCTTGGCCTTCTCCTCTGACATCATGTAGAGCTCCTGCTCGCTCATCCAGGCCTCGGCCTCGGCCGCGTCGAAGTAGTACTGCTGGGCCTCGTGGGCCTCGCTCAGGCGCGCGTGGCGCTTCTCCGTCTCCTTCCTGATCTGCTCCCACAGCGACTGGAGGTCGGCGAGCCGCTGGCGGATCAGCTCGGCCGTCGGGCTGCCGTCCCTCAGCACGTGCTGGCTGCGCTCGAAGATGTCGTCGTAGCGCGGCTGGTGGCCCTGGATCTCCTTCTGCAGAGTCTGTGAGGGTCAAAGGTCGCGGGAGAGACGGTATCAGGGCGGGGGCTGCATGACAAGGACCAAAAAGACCAAAACCTCGCGTCTAGATGAGGGCGAGCGGGGGAGCTTTCGCTCGCTTTGATTTCATCTCTTTGCTGTATTTATCCCTGCGGCTTCGAAAAATCAAATTTAAGCTGATTATCTAAAAATGAATTTAATCCCCAGCTTCTTTTCCTTCAATCTTCCCTGAAAAAAACAACAAACAAACTACAGCACGAGCAATTTCAGAAAGACACAAAGAGGTTAATTCTGCCAGTGATTTAATGAACCCAACACGATGGTGCAACGTCGGCGTGTCTGTGTTCCCACGCGGGCGGCGGAGGCGGAGGCGAGCGTGTACCTGGTTCTTCTTGATGAGCAGCTGCACCGTCTGCAGGTTGTGTCCGTGGTCGGTGGATGTGGCCAGGGCCATCCTCTCCTCCACCCAGAGCTGCGCACACACACACACACACACGCACACACACACACACACACACACAAGTTAAACACAAATTACACTCTATCCCTGATGCGGCTTCTGTTTTTTATAAGCGCAGTTGAGTTTCCATCGGTGAGTTTCCAAGTGGCTTGCGTGAGGTTGGTTTTTT
>CAAKHG010042789.1:0-18197 GCA_901007715.1 Dactylopterus volitans | reverse complement strand
CTTAAAGAGAGCGACGGCGAAGTGACACGCAGCCACAGCGCTCATCACGCGCATCGCCGCGGCGTGGCCACCGGCGCCAGGCGCGGCGCTGCTGCTGCTGCCGGTGCTGGTGGTGGCGTTCGTGTTGGTCGCGTTTGCTGCTGTCGTGGCTGCGCCGCTGGCGGTCGTGGTCACAGCTTGAGCGGTCGTGGTCGCGCCTTCGGCCGCCGTGGTCGCGCCTTTGCCGGTCGTGGTCGCGCCTTTGCCGGTCGTGGTCGCGCCTTTGCCGGCAGTCGTGGTCGCGCCTTTGCCGGTCGTAGTCGCGCCTTTGCCGGCAGTCGTGGTCGCGCCTTTGCCGGTCGTGGTCGCGCCGCCGGCGGTCGTGGTCGCAGCCGCGATCGTCGTCGTCACCACCGATGCTGCCGAGCAACCGATCGAGCGTCAGTACAGGACGGCGCGTCTTTTCTGCAGGCATCGCGCGTTAAGAGAAGCCGCACTCACCGATGGCCAAGAGCTGGACCAGGATGGGCAGGGTCTGCATTGTAGATCTCAGGTCTAGAAGAACAACAAGTCTTTATCCTTTTCATTTGATCACACAAAACGATCACATTTGACACTGGAGATCTATGCGTTTTATATAAAACAATGAAAATACTGAAATTAGACACCTCAAAGTAATGTAGAGGCCACAGCCGAACCCTCGGAGTAACACTTGTTATGACTAACAGGTGGAGAAACAGTTTATACTCACAAAACGTGTTTTTTTTTTTTTGTTTTTTTTTTTGAGACTTCTCTGACTGTGATTTCCGCCGGCGCCCTGCGCGGTGACTCTGCTCCACCTCGCCTCAGGCGTCAGCGGCCTTTATACGCTCAAAGGCAAACATGACAAGGCGATGTGAGTGGCTTTATTGATGGGTGATCATTCCTTCCATCACAGTCACCGCTGGAGCAACAAAAAAAAACCCCGCTTCCATTCATCTCCCCGTTTTCGAACAGGTTCGCCGCGCCGCGACAGGGGAGGAGGATTAACCCGGCAAACAGCGCCGCCGCCGCCGCCGTGACGGACGCGCGGGGACACAAAGATCCCGCTGTCTCCGCGACAGCTGCGGATTATTGATGCGGCCGAGCGCGGCCGGCGGCGCCCGCGTGACGGATGCGGGTGGCAAACAGGAACCGGTGCGCTTCGGCGGCGTTCGGAACGCAGCGCGGGCGCAGCAGCGCGGCGGGATGACAATGGCGGCTCTATGTGCAGCCGCGCCAGTGACGCGCGCGGTCGGTCGGCTCGCTTGCTCAGGTATGCAGGTTCATTCTTGACCCTGGAGGGTGTTTGGGGAAAAACCAACAAAAAAAAAAAAAGTAAAGCTCCACTTATCACCGCTCCCCGTCACCTTTAACCGCATCATGTGACTCTTGGCAGCACGTGGAGTCTTCTCCGTGGCGCTCACACGCCGCTGTGGACGCGTTAAACACCTGAAAATGGCTTGAAAGCTCCAGGAAAGCTCGGATCTTTGTTTGGCTTTGCACCCGGAACCCCCATATCCATTTCATCAACAGGGGCAAATTGTTGTTGTTGTTTTTTTTTAATGATCAGTTGTGGATCCCCTTGTCTAAACCATATTTCACAGACACTGTTCACCGTTAGCTATTGCTACGGCAACTAACTAGCCCGTAAAAGTGGGAGCTCCGAATCATTGTTTGCTTTTCAATCCAAAGGGAATAACCTTTATAGTTTGCCCTACCAGTATCGACTGTAAAACCACTTGAGTTCATGGGCCTCGCACAGCCCCATTGAGCGGGCCAGTGGGCCAGAGCAGTGGACACAATTTGCACAATAATCTATTATAACTATCAAAATTGCTCCCCCCCTCGCTCGCTCGGTGTAAAGAAACACACGTGCATTCACCATATGTCTGATGGGTGATTTTATTTCATTTTTCCAGAAGAATTGTATTTCACCAGTGATATATTTTACTTACTATTCTAACAATTCTTTTAGTTTTCCAAATATCTCCACGCAATGCTGCACTAAAGTGGAAACTATCGGGTTAAGCCAACCTGCCTTACAAACTATTCAATACCTTTTGATTCAAAACGTTTTGACAGTGCTCGAGCAATCGGGGACCAACATGATTGTTTCAAGACAGAAGTCTGGTGCAGATGAATCTCTCCCGAAGCTGCTGATAAATAATAGTTTTGCACAACAGACCGACATGAGAGCTTGGAATTAATGAACGACTAATGACTAATTTTCCGATTTATTAAGTCACCGATCGGTCTATTGGCACAGCATCCCACGACTTCACTTTCCCTCCACAAGGACGCCTGTGAAGACTACAAATGTGGATTTCTTCTGATTTTTCACTCAACTCCGCCAGATATGCATTTCCCCACAGGCCTGCGCAGTTTGGCCATGTGTTGGTTGCGCTGCTCCCCGTCACCGGCCGTGCGGTGCTGCCGTTAGCGAGGCCATCACAACGCGCTGCGCCTCTCCCACGGCACCATGACATCACCGTCAGGGTGTGGCTGCAGGTGCAACAGAAGGTTGAGTGATGGGCGCTGGGTGTGTTTTGGGGGGGGGGACTAGCTGACACTGCTTTGCATGACATCAGTAAAGCTAAACGGAATATATACGACGACAGTCGACAAAGCAATCAAAGCAAAGCAATCAAAGCTCACAGCCATGAACCTTTTTGAAGAAAAATTTCCAAGTCGGCAATTTATTGTTCAGTAAATATTTTATTTCATAGAAAAGTGTGATTTGTGATCATTTTTTACAAGCGCTGACATCTGGCCAACACAGGAAATCATGAATATGCTTGTAATCCAAAATAAGAGGTCGCTGACCTGCTCATTGATGTGGGTAATATCACCTTCCTGTCCAGTGACAACTAATCCAACCGTGTAGCATTTTACATTTGGTGTCACCTTTAATTAAGAAATCTTTAGCTTCGTGTGTGAAGAAATCTTGTTCAGTAAACATCACCTGTTGTCTCTGAAGATCTCCAAAGTTACAACATGGAGGCGACTGTGAGAAGACACGCTTGATTTGCCCCCCCCCCACCGTCCTCAGGTGAGATTTGGACCCTGCTCCGCCCCGTCCGTCCTCTGACGCTTGGCTTTGGCGTTCTGGTTGTTCTTGTTTCTCTGCAGCAGGGCCAGGGTGTCTCTCTTCTCGATCTTCCTGAGTTGTTTCTTCTTCATCCTCTTGATCTTTGCCGTGTTCCGGATCTGTAGAAACGCAGCGCAGGGAGAGCGCGCGCACGTATTAAACAAAACAACAAAAGAGCACACACGCACACACTTAGACTACAACTTTTTGGGTACAAAACTCCTCACGACACACGACCACGACGTTCATCCACTTTTGATGCTGCTTTAAATGGTCAACCATCCAGATTTCTTGCTCTGACTTGACACAGTCAGGTAAGCTGGCTGGTCTGGGTTTCCATGGAGCTACTGGTGCCATTTCTGCTAACGCCAGCTATAAATAGAGTTACCCTCATGCTAGCGATAGGTCACTGTCATGATGTTCACTTGCTTTCAGAGCTTCTAGACGTGAGAGCACCTGACTCATTAACATAAACATTTCTAAAAAAGAAAAGAAAAAGCTAATCATTCAAATCAACTGGAGATCTTTTCAGAAATATATTATTCTTTGTTCGATGTGCAGACATTTCTTTAAACTTTGTTAAACGGTTTCCTAGAAACTGGAATTTGTTTTGCACTAACTATTTTAATAAGTGGTCTTTTTTTCATTTTTATCATGGTGGAGTAGCCGGTTTAATCCTTAATCTACTTTTTTTTCTGCTTCTACAGTGATCTAGAGTTGGTCAAAAGAAAATGAAGTTCGCCTGCACCGAAAAATGAACTTTTCGGTGCAGGCGAACGCGAGGCAGTTGGTGTATGTGAGTTCTGTGAATGCTTTTATTTTCACCTTTTTTTCCCCCCCAAATTGCTGACATCAGATCTGAGAGCACGGTTAGCTGCTGTAGCATATACATAAATAGTCATACTGAACGACATTAACAGTCATTGTTTAAATATTGTGTAGACTATATTTTATTTTTAGACCCCAAAGCCTTTCATGAATCAAACTGCCCCTGTGAAGCTCCGCCTTTGTACAGTAAATTAACCATCGACACATAATTACAGCCGCGGCGTTTTGTGGCATCTGTCTGAGGGACACGCGAGAACGACGACGTACCACTTGCACAATCTCTGCTTTACGTTCGTTCTCTGCGCGGCGTTTCAGGTTCTCTTCTTTTCTTTTCCTCTTTTCCTATTAAAAGGGGGAGCACAATTAAGAGTAAAAAAAAAAAGATGCCGCAAATATTTTGATATTTTACATCATTCAGCCTTAGCCTACCTCTTTTTGTCGGCCTTTCTCCTCTTTAAGCTGTAAAGAGTACTGTTTCACCAGCTGCTTGTCTCGCTTGGCCGCCATCTTCTTTTCCCAAGAGGTGCACAATGGTTTGTCTCTTACCAACGCAGAGAACCTAGAACGTAGAGTCACAGTAAGCTGGTTAGATGATAACACGAGTATTTTTCTATTCACCAGCTCTTTATATATATATCTCTGGTTGTCGTGTACAATTGTGAGAGATGCTGCAAACCAGGGAGCAGAATGTGAGGACATATTCTCATTTGTGAGCTGTTCAATTTGTCCGATTATTTCCCCTTTCCGAAAAAAATTGGGACGCTGCGTAAAATGTGAACCGAAACAGAAGGTGGTTTGCAAAACATTGAAACCCCATGTTGATTTGAAAATGGCACAAAAACAACATATAAAATGCTGAAAGTGTTATATGCCCGTTTTGAATTTAATACCAATTGATGGGTTTAAAAAGAGTTTGAGACCATAGCAACAAGATACGAGAAAAATTGTGGAACGGCAAAATAAAACAACTGACATCCTACAATTAATTAGGTTAACTGGCAACAGGTTACTAACCTGGCTGGTTAAAGTTAAAAAGGCTCTGCTGCTAACATTTTGGTACCAGATAGCAAATCACACCATCAGAGGTGTGGAGGAGGTCCATGCCTTAACAGTTCTGGGCTGTTTTTTGGCAGCAAAAGGGGGAAGCTACATAAATATTAGGCAGGTGGTCATAAAGTCATGGCTGATTGGCAAGGAGTCAAAATTTGACGTTCTGCTTGGGAATCCGGGGCATCCGAGACCAGCCAGTCTCTGACGGCGTGGGGGCACGTCGGTGCACACGGCATCGCCGGCAACTGCCACATTTACGAAGAACCCACGCACGCCAAGTTCTGGAGCAACGTAAGCCGCGAAATGAATGGCGCCCTTTTTCAGGGAAGGCCTTGCTGATCTCAGCGAGACGACGCCAAACCACATTCTACAACGCATTAAAAGCAGCAGATCTATGGAACGGAGGAGTTTGAGTGCCAAACTGTCCCGCCTGGAGTTCTGGCTTGCCACTCGTTCAGAATATTTGGTGCATTATTAAAATGTACGGTATGACCAAAGGCGTCCTGAACTCTCAAACATCTGAAGCTTTCCTCCCCAATGAATGAGAAAACATTCCACACAGAGAAGAAGGGATGCACCGGTTGTAAACACCAGCCTGTCCCAACTTCTTTGAAATGTGTTGCCGGCATCACATTCGAATCGAGAACTTATAATTAATTTATCTGTTTTGTTGTCTTCGTGCTATTTCCAATGGCGTATGTGAAACCATGACACCGTTATATCCATCTCGGTTGCGCAGCGTCGCAACACCGCCACCTCCAGGACATCGGCGGTGGGGCCCCGTCACCTCTGCTTGTTGCGGTCCTTCCACACCCGCCCGGACTTCGGTCTCCCCAGAGGAATAACTGGACTCTGTTTCCCACTCGTCCCCACGCGAGGCTTCTTCTGTGGCCGTGCGCGGGTCTGTGGGGTCGCCGGTGCCGTCTCCGCCGACGCGGGCCTGGCCGGGTTGCTGCTCCCGTTGACGCCGGCTCCGCTGTTGCACGCTTCGGCGTCGGCGCGCGGCTCCGCCGGCTCCGGTTCGACAGCCATGCCGGTCGGTTCCTGCTCCTTCTCCTCGAGCTCTGCGTGCTCCTGGATGACAGATCGCCTGGTCCTCCGGCTCGGGGTCCTCATCGGGGCTTCGGAGTCGAGCAGCGCGGCAGGGGTGCGCACCCTTCGGCCGCTGCGGGTGCGTCTGGTCTCGGGCGGCGGATCTTGGCTCTCCTCCTCTTCGTGCCCCGCTTCAGAAGCCGCCTTCTCGTCCGCCGTAGCTTTATCTCTCCTGGACATGCTGCCTAATCGGAGTTCCTACACAACATTACACAGTTTTCCTCACCCACGTGTACCCAGGAGCGGCTGCAATATGTGTACGTCACTTCCGCTTGCAGCTCCGCGGGCGGATGGTAAACAACCTCCGGCTGAATTGCTGCCACCTGCTGGTCCGGATGGCGAACAGCAAAATGAAAAGTCCCGCCACCCCGCTGGCCAGTACATGAAGTCGGAGTGGACCGACAACACAAGTTCAATCCTTTATTTTTCGAAAAGTATTTAAAAAATTTTTTTAAAGAAGCAATCAAGAAAATGTATATATTAAAAAAAAAACTGCAAATAACCACATGAAAAACGATTGTCAAGATTGTCCCGAAATTAATGGTCAAAGTATTCTTCAGATGCTCAAACTCGTGTTATGGTGTTGCTCTTTGGGGGGGAAAAAAGATTAAAATGAATGAATAAATATGCTACTATTTTGAGGTGAATCTTAGTGTTTCACTGTTTTTTTTTTATTAATTTGTCCGTTTGGGTTGTTTTTTTTTAGAAACGTCCGCCATATTCTCGCCATTTGTCCCTTCGATTAAAGTAGGTATGTTTTAACGATTTTTTTTAACATATATAAAGCGCGTTTTAAAAAAAAACGTGTCCGCGCACGCCCCCCCCCCCTCACCGCTCCCCCTCGGCTCCCCCCGCCCCCACAGACACACACGAAATCGCCTCGCGAATGAAATGCTGCCCCCTGCTGACCCGGACGCGCTCCTGCACCACCAACGAAGCGTCACATGATTGTACTTCCGCAACCCGTGACGCCGACGCCCAGCCATTCAAACGCCAGCAGCGAACTCAGGGAACTTTCTTGACAGGGTACTCGGCTTTAATTTGGCATTTTAAACGGGGCGACGCGTTCATCATGTCTGTGCTGGGAATCGGAGGCCTGCTGCTGCTCCTCCTGCTGCTGTTTGGACGCTCAGTAAGTACCTGAGGGGCTCTGGTCAACAGCAGCAACGCTGCAGAAACTTCCAGCAGATGAACTGAAAACCCTGCGAACACAATTGAAATTAGGCATCTGGAATTTCTGACCCTCCAAATGTTACTTCTCACAAACTCTTTTTTTGTTTTGTTTAACGTATACTTAGTTAAAGCTAATGTGGTATTGTGCGATTAGCCTGCAGAAACCCTCCTTTTTTTGAGGACTGTAACGTTCACTTTTTATTCCATGTACCTGAGAGAGGAGCTGGTGTATTTAAATGATTTTTAACTCGTGCTGCTGTTTAACTGCGCTTAGGTACACTGGTTTGTTCTAAAGAATTTGTCCATTCCATCTACAGTACATGAATTCGGGTTGCCTACATATAATGAAGGCTGTTCTATTTCCTGCATTAGTTTTATCTAGGCATGCCTAATACATTTACAGGTGAATGGACAATGATTGATGTCATCAGGTCTTCAAAGACTAGGTCCAAACTATGTACAATCATACCAGTGTAAAATATATTTGTTTGTGCATAATTACAAAAACATTGGAGCAAACCGGCCAATATTTCTACTTGGTCTCACTTCAGCTTAGCAGAAGTCTCTCTCGTCCTGATGCCAAAATGTTCAGAATCAACCTGCAAATACTTAAAATCTGCATGGTCTAAAAAAATACTGACGCCCTTGAAAACGTAACAACATCCTATGGAGTATGTTGGTTGGTGAAGGGTGGTGCGTCCCGACGACGCGTCCTAAAGTCAGCTGGGGTGTCAGCTGAGGTGTCAGCCGAGGTATCAGCCCTGCGCCGTAAAAAACACGAACGCTCCGCTCACTCGTGACAAACAGCTTTGGCTGACTTAGACAAACAAAGACCGGCGGTGGCGCTCGTAAACCGAACCGCGTAACCGTCTGTGTGGCGTCCACCCTGCAGCTCGGCGCGCCTCCCTCATTCACCGTGGACTACCAGGGCGACTGCTTCCGGAAAGATGGCCAAGCGTTTCGGTACATATCGGGAAGCATCCATTACAGCAGGATCCCCCGGGTCTACTGGAAGGATCGACTGCTCAAGATGTACATGGCAGGACTGAACGCGGTTCAGACGTACGTATAGGTGGACCTTCGGGGACCCACGTGTGCAGCGGACGCCTCGATTTGCCTCTCAGCCAAATGTCAGAAAGCAAACGCCAAAGCGGCTACAGGAGAGAATTATAGTTTTTTTTTTTATATTACTTTATGTTGTCTCAGTGTTGGGGTTTTCTCGCAGTATTCTGAATCTACTATCAATTTACTGTGTAGCCAGCTGCAAAAACACTGGGATGAGACAATTGGTCGATAAAAATACACAACAATCATTGATTGAGTTTTTTTTTTTTTTTTTTATCAAGCAGCGCCTCCATGTATTCACTCCTCCCAACTTCTTGAATGTACAAGGTTGTATTAATTGATTATTCCCAACTCAATATTTTGATAGTTTGGTTGCTCGTTAAAACAATACCAGAACCAAATGGTTTTTTTTTTATTGGAAAAAAAAAATGCCTCAGAATAATTGATCAGTAAAATAGTTATCAGTTGCAGCCATATTTATATCTGTCTTGCATCCATAATTAAATTGAATGACACATTTTCAGTATGTTTAAGCTTGTTCTGTCACGTGTTAAAACAAAAAACATGAACATTGGTGAAAGATGAGCTGTGTCCTGGAGATCATGATGAAGGCCGAACGCTCTGAGCCGTCGGCACAAGTCATCGACAACAATCTTCCGCTTCCTCACAGTTGTCTTATTGCTTTATTGTCAATAAGACTCTCTGGTGTTGTATTGGCATAAAATCTTTTTTTTTTTTTTTTTTTTACAAGCATTGCGTGATTGCGTGCTCTGATAGACCTCACAGGCCAACCACAGTATACAACCTATAAAGATATGCAGCCTTTCTTTGGATAACACTGCTTATGCTGCAGGTACATTCCCTGGAACTACCATGAGGAGACTCCGGGCCTGTACAATTTCAGTGGAGACAGAGATGTGGAATACTTCCTTAAACTGGCTCAGGATATTGGTTTACTGGTCATCCTCCGGCCGGGGCCGTACATCTGCGCCGAGTGGGACATGGTGAGAGAGGCTCCCAGCATATGCAACTAAAAGCTGAACTATGACATCTTTCCACTCTGAGCTTGTAGATCCTCAGAATCTTTCTCCATAAAATTCCTGGAAAAGTCTTGAAATTAGCAAAAAATTAAGACCTTTAAACGGATTTTGATGAATATTTTGATCGGATTTTCTGCAGAGAGCATCAGCTTGTCCAATGTGTGGGACACAACTGCAAACAGCCGCCTCTCATGTTTTTTTGTTTTTGTTTTTTGATGGTAGCATCACTTTAAAACCACTTGAATGTCTACTTAATGTGATTTTGCATGTTGCCATGTGAAGATGTGCGTACTTGTGTCGCCAGGGTGGGCTGCCCGCCTGGCTTCTCAACAAGAAAGACATTGTGCTGCGGTCGTCAGATCCGGGTGAGAATCAAAAGAAACACAGGACGGACGAAATGGGGGAACGAGGATCACATGCTGCGCAACATGCAACTCCATTCTCGGTCCGTTTCAGATTATATCGCCGCCGTGGATAAGTGGATGGGGAAGATCCTCCCAATGATGAAGCCTCACCTCTATCAGAGTGGCGGCCCAATCATCACTGTACAGGCGAGTGTGAAGTCCCGGGCCGATTCTGCAGACTAAATGGTGTCTCTTGTTCTGGTTGCCGTGACAGCTGCTCAACTGACTTTTCATCAGGTGGAGAATGAATACGGCAGCTACTTTGCCTGCGATTACAACTACATGCGCCACCTGACCAAGCTGTTCCGGTCTCACCTGGGTGAGGAGGTGGTTCTCTTCACCACAGACGGCGCCGGCGTCGGCTACCTCAAGTGTGGCTCAGTGCAGGGTCTCTATGCCACTGTGGACTTTGGACCAGGTAGGTAGGAAAGCGGCACAACGCCAGTTCAGATGGGACGTAAATGTAAAAAAAAAACAAACAACAAAAAAATGAATGGGAGTTTTAATATTTGTTTTTGGTTAATGTTTGGCTAATTGGATTATGTTTTGGACATCAGTGGTTAAACTGTCATGGAATTCTCATTAATTTTAATGTGTTTTTAGTGTGTAAACTGCATTGAAAATCTGCTGCCCCTAGTTAGCCAATTCTAGAACCCGCACTACTATAATAGCCGTGTTTTTTCGCATGTTGATTGGTGGAAGCACAACAAAGTTGAGTGCACATTCACGGTCTCTCGAAGATGACAGCCACTACATATGGGGATCCTTTGTCTTAGCTATCCTGGCTCAAGTTAGAGTCAGATATGTAGAGTCAAATATTGAATAGGTTATTATAAAATAATCTGGGTTCTTTTCAGAAAATTAAGCCTAATGATTTTGACAATTCGAATATCGGATCAAACATTTCACCTCCCATATTTCAACATTAAGCTGACCGCTTGACAGCATATTAATTGTTACATTGTTAAACTGACCTCAGCTGGTGGATTTGTAATTTGCGACCAGTTTGCGATCCTCTTAGCTGTTGTTGAATTCTCAAAGCAGCTCTGAAATTAAATCTAGTAGAGTGGTAAGCATGGCTGCGTCGCTACGTTTACTTTTTGTTATTTTCTGTTTTAGCCACTTTTTCACCATTTTAGTCACAACGCATGGGCGCTTATCTTCATTTTTTCTCGTCCAGGTGGAAATGTAACTGCTGCCTTCGATGCCCAGAGACACGCTGAACCTCGCGGGCCTTTGGCAAGTCGTTCCCTCGGCACAGTCTGCGCTCTCTTACTTTAAATCTACGGTCACTTCGAGACGCTCATTTGATTCCCCGTCGTGCTGACAGGTGAATTCTGAATTCTACACCGGCTGGCTGGACCACTGGGGCTCCCGTCACTCTGTGGTGTCATCTGGAATTGTGGCCAAAACCCTCAACGAGATGCTGGCCATGGGAGCAAACGTCAACCTGTGAGAGCACACGGGGATTTGGACAGGACGCGGCAGCGTGTTTGCAGAGTGATCGTAGCTTTCGCTGCAAGTTCGGTTGATGCCAGTTCATGTAACCATGTTATTGTAATGGGCACAAAGGTTGTTTTTTTTTTTACGCTCATCAATATGACTGGTTTCTCATTAAATCGCAATAAAGACAAAGCGTGTTGTAGAACCTTTTGGGCTTATTAAACTGTCCACTTTCTCTTTCCACAGGTACATGTTCATAGGAGGGACAAACTTTGGATACTGGAACGGTTGGTGCATTTCAGCAGACTGCTCTCAGATGACGGTTATGTGGACTCCCGGAACAGGCGTCTGATAATGTTCCGATTGCCATTTAACACACTCAGGTGCCAACTCTCCGTACGCCCCGCAGCCCACCAGCTACGACTACGACGCGCCGCTCACAGAAGCAGGAGACCTCACGGAGAAGTACTTTGTCATCCGAGAGGTGATCAAGATGGTGCGTTACAAGCAAAGTGTGTGTGTGTGTGTGTGCTTTAGTGTGCCTTTTTGAATGCATCATCTGAAGGAACTGATTTATCTTCCAAAATAGTACCATAAATTACCAGAGGGGGCTATACCACCAACAACTCCAAAGTATGCATACAGTGCCGTTAAGATGGAGAAGGTATGTTTGTATGTTCCCATCATCTGCTTATGGCTTCATTAAATGGCTCATCTTGTAGAAATCACACTTACAAATGCCTGTTTCTTGACTGGTGAATGTATCCGATAGGCGGTGCATCAGTCATAGGCAGCAAAGGTAGTTATGCCAAACTTTGATTTGCCACTACAAGAAATTAATGTTTTGTGGTGGTGTACCATCTTGTAGGCATCTGAATGGTACTTAAAATCAGGGCATGTTTGCCATTTTTCTGCCAAATCCAATATGTCTGCAACACACAAATATCGGCCAACAATATCAACCAGCTATAAATTGATCGGGTTCTTGTGGAAATACTTCATATTGGAGCATAGCCATTTTTATGCAGATATCAGTCTGCTTGTGCCACACAAATATTGGCGGGTAAATCGGTCAGGCTCCAGAAAGAACACCTCTAAAACCGTGACTCTCTGCCACCGCAGCTCCAAACGGTGGCCGACGCCTTGGAAACGCTGTCCTTCTCGGGCCCTGTGAAAAGCTTGTACCCTCAAACGTTCATTGAACTCAACCAGGTATCTTTTGATATTCCATTGTCATGTCATTTTCATCATTTTTAGATAAGTGCTTTAGGTGCTACCCCTTCCACCTTTGTCCTGCAGGCTTTTGGCTATGTGCTCTACAGGACCGTGCTGCCTGTCAACTGCAGCTCACCGACCCCGCTGTCCTCCCCGCTGAACGGAGTCCACGACAGAGCGTATGTGTCAGTAAACGGGGTGAGTCCACATGCATGCGGACTTTGTCATGTCCCAGATTTTCTCTGAAATCTGCCTGTGTTTCAGAAATTTGGAAGTTTTTTGTTTGTTTGTTTGTTTGTTTGTTTGTTTGTTTGTTTGTTTGTTTGTTTTTTAGAGAGAAATGGTCAAGGTGAAAGTATGATATTGTCACTGTTGGGTTTCATTGCACGCTCTCTGCCCAGATGAGAATAGTCACTTTGTTTCTGACATGTATTGAAATCCTGCCGCTTCCATCTCAAGGTGGCTGTGGGGATTCTTGAAAGGGACAAAGCCGTAACCATCAACGTGACTGGGAACGCTGGCAGTCAGATGGACATACTGGTGGAGAACATGGGCCGGATCAATTATGGAAAAGGCATCAACGACTTCAAGGTTTCGAAGTTCCTGTATATGCATTGAGACAGACGTATATAAGGAGTCTGTGAATGTTTTGATAAACTATTAAAAGCCAAAGTGATATTTTTATGTTACTTTATACTTCATGAGACGCGAGGACGTGGGTATGAATTCCGATGAGCACCAGTCCTCTGCTTTCCCCCTCCTCTGCAGGGTCTGGTATCTAACCTAACTTTAGGAGCCAGTACACTCACCGGTTGGACCATGTACAGTCTCAGTATCGATGAAGTGGTGCTCGACGGCCTCCTCTGGGAAACAAAGTCCAAACCCGCACGCCCACCTCAGCCTGCTGCTCTGTCCACTCCGGCTTTCTACGGGGGAAATTTCGTCATTCCCGACGGCATCCCAGATCTCCCTCAAGACACCTACATCACATTGCCCAAGTGGAGGAAGGTATGCCGCAATTCGGAGTTTTGCGTTTATATACTACACGGTAAACATATTGAAAGCACATGAACAAGCGGGCACAAACATGACCCACCACTTCATTATCCTCCATTATCCTTACCTGCCCCGGTGCTAGTAAATCACTCAAGAGGGAAAAACAATGACATTTGGCAAATTCAGAGGGTGAAAAGTAATGAAATTAATATATATCGTATACAATAACCATTATTAGTAGAAGTGTTATTCAGCATTTGCATGAGTGTCTTTTTTTTGCGTTTTGTAATGAGACCTGTTGGTTGGTTTGAACATTTCGTTAAAGATGTATGCCTAAACCTCGCAGTCGTCCCCTCACCTGTCTTTGTGAATGTTTCCTTCTCAGGGGCAAGTTTGGATTAACGGCTTCAACTTGGGGCGTTACTGGCCAACTCGGGGCCCTCAGGTGACGCTTTTCGTTCCCGCCACCATCCTGAGCACCGCGGCTCCTAACAATGTGACAGTGCTGGAGCTGGAAGAGGCCCCCTGCAGCTCCGGGTCCTGTACTGTGGAGTTCACTGCAACCCCCATCCTGAATGCAACGGTCCACTCGGACTACGAGCAGAACCGGAGACTGTTTAACAAAGCGGATTTGCTGTGATGATTAAGGGAACTCACTGCTGCACAGTTTGCACTATTTGCCGATACACAGCCTCAAATCACCGCCTGCTATGTGAGCTCATTGTGTGAATGATCGTTACACAGTGTAATATGTGTGATGGGGGTTAAAGTTGAATGTGTCTTAATGTTAAGTGAAGATGGATGGCTACTGTTTAAAATACTCATCACATGTGTTTACCTGACTGATTCTCTATCGCATTTAACCTTATTAAATCACAAGGGGATTTTTGCTATTTAAGCACTGCTACAACTTGACAGACCATTCTTGAATGAATGCTTTTGTGTTTGTTTTTTTACGTGGAAAAAAACACATCAGGGAAATACATCTTCACCATGAGTTAATGGTGGGACTGTCTTCTATGTTGAAATGGATTGTATATACTTTTAAAACCATCTGATTTTGCTTTTTAAAATAAAAAAGATCTGATTTGTTCATATTTTGGTCACTTTCTCTTTGTGTGGCCAATAGTGGCAAGATGTGTGTATATCACCATAAAATACACAAGTTATTTTAAAATAAATTTTGTTTGTTGTATTGAAGCATATACAAAAATATTATACCATTGCCAGTGATGGCCAGAAACTGACCATCGCTACCTAGTGACTTAAGTAGTATTTTATAATGGTCATCTGTACTTTAATAGCATTAGCATTACCAATGCTTCGTAATGTGATTTTTACTTTTCTTTTTTGATGTACTGCTCATAACTTAAAGCTCCCATTACCAAGTTAATTATATTCACATAATTGAAGATCAAAGAAAATATTGTGTATTGATTACATACTCGTCATTTAATTTGTTTTTGTGTGTTCTGCTTTCTCCCCTCAAATTTCTGAGCTACATGCGGTCATTGTTATCATTATTTATCGTACATCATTAGATGTTGATTTATAATAATTATTTTTCTTTATTTTTACGATGCAGTAAAAATGATCATATTGGTATTTGACATGAATGACAGGGGGGGGTCTCATTTAGATTTTTGTTATCACCACAGCTACTTCCTTACTTGCAATCATATTTTTTACTGTTAAAAGAGAAACATAATAGGCAACAATTTTATCACTGTGCATCACAAAAACATCCCATTGTTAACGCCATGAAACACCTGCTTAGCTGATCGTACCTCCTGTGTGCGTGTGTGTGTGTGTGCGCGTGCGTGTGTGTGTCTGTGTGATTTTTCTTCTTCTTGAGTTTCCGGTTTGCGTGTACTTCAAACCAGAAGATGGCGGTAATGCTCATGTTGCGCTGTTTGCCACACACCGCTGGGACGCTACAAGGGGAAGAAGAAGAAGAAGAAGAAAAGGAAAGGGGGAAGAAAAAACAGAAACTTGACTAAAACATAGAAGAAGAAGAAGAAGACGAGGTGGAGGCCAGTTGGGATTTCACCAGTCCGGGCAAAATGAGAATATAACAGTAATTAAGACGTTTTCTTCAACAATGAGGTAAATTACTCTGAATTAATACACTAAGGACTAAACTATATGAACTAAAGTGACAGGAGGGTACAGGAAAGTACCAGCAGCCATCTGTAGCTAACTGATTAGCGGGAGCTAGCTAACGGCTCCACAGTGTCGCTAGCGGTGTGAAACATTGCCTCGTTGTAATTTCTGGTCAACTAGCTCGTTTGAGAAGGCGGCGAAACGAGACGCGTGACGTCGCATGGCGCTAACGTGGTTAATCCGTGCATCTCTGTTTCTTTTCCCGCAGGTTCTGAACGCTCCCTTGCTGGGAAAAGAAACGCCCACAATGCAGCGCGGATGCTGTATGAGGAAACACGACGCTGGAGTGCGCAGATCCAGCTGTGCCGTCAGACAGTAGCTATCCGACATGCCGCGGTGCCAAAGCGTTGGGCAAAAGTCTTTTTTTTTTAACCCAACACCCCAGGTTTCATCACAGGGAGGAGCAGTGAGAGCCGAGCTGCGTTATTCTTAAATCGGAGAGAAATTCACCTGCCATCGTATCAATGATGGTGGATAATCGCTACGCCACAGCCCTGGTGATAGGCTCTGTGCTGAGCCTGCTCGCCACCGTATACCTCTCAGTGGCCGTGGGAACTCAACACTGGTACCAGTACCACAGCCCGGCGGTCAAAAACGAGGCCATCAACATCTCTGAGCTCATAGACCAGTTCATCAACGGAGACTTTGATGAGAGGAGCTACAGCGACACCATGTTCCTCCGCAATGGAACCCTGGGGCTGTGGTGGCGGTGCATCCTGGTGCCCACCGAGTCGCACTGGTTCAAAGAGCCAGGTATGGCCTCCCGTTCAGTCTAAGGCAGCAGTACCACAGCGCGGCGCTTTGTTTTAATCACAGTCTTTTACATGAAACTGGAGAGGAGAGTGATTTGAAAATAATAACACTGCATTAGTGTTGTCCTAGTGTACCTAACAAACTGGTGAATGAGTGTGTGTCAGCTGTCAGATTTCGTGCATCTTTGACTCTCAGTTCCAGCTTGTTTCAAATCAGCACTGCTCATTGATTTCTAAAACTGCTTGCAATACAACCAGCGATATTGAAGGTATAGGTACCTCAGTATTGTAAATATAGCATGACTCGTGGCAAAGTTCTCATGTTGCGCTTTACATTGTCTAATTAAAAAAAACAAAAACAATCCTGCAGCACATCCCGATTGTTGAATTGACTGTGTGCTATCTGATTCCAGATCCCAAAATGAAGACGCAGTGTGTGAGCTTCACTCTGCCTCAGCAGTTCTCTTCAAAGTACAAATATCCTGGAAACCACAACAGCGAGGAGGATCTGCTCAGGACATGTGAGTCTCATCTTCAAGCTTCATTTGAGTCCATAAATTTCCCTTAATATAGTATTGTGTTCAATCACTGCTCTTTGTTAGATTCATTGGCTTTATTAGTCATAAATATTCATTTGCCATTTTGCTATATATTGGCTGTGCATGCATAGTGGGGAAGTCATTGTGGGCAGGATCCAAAACTCATGCTCGTGTTTTACTGACACTCTCGTCAAACATGCACCTCTAAGAATTTAATAACACTCTTTATTGTCTAAAACGTCTGTTGTTATTCTTTCTTTTTGCAGACTTGTGGAGGTGCCAGTTTCTCCTGCCTTTGGTGTCACTGGCCTTGGTGTTCCTCAGCGGCCTTGTTGGCGTCTGTGCCTGCCTGTGTCGTAGCTTCACCCCCACCTTGGGCGTGGGGGTTCTACATCTTCTTGCAGGTGACTGACAAACGAGACATCCCGCCATCTACCATTTTTGCAAAACACATGCACGCGCGCGCACACACAAACACTGCACCTTATAAAAAGACTGAACTTCCATGACCCTCCAAGAGACAAGAAGAACACCCATAGACTCCATTGTTAAGTGAAACCAAGATTTTCAGGAAGGCCGCCTTTCGAATCGCTGTACTTTCCAACTTTTTGAAACCGCAAAGAAATATTTTAAATCACTGCATGAGCTGATATCGTAAGATATAAAAATGAAGGTGATAGCAGTTAACGTCTTTTGAGCGAGAAGAGGCGCCGCTCAGATGACTTATTGTCTCACTCTCAGCACTTTCCATCTCCATTGCAGCCTTTAACTGCAGTTACACCCACACTCATGATTCAGACTAGTCGGTTAGACTCTGAAAAGGATGTTTCTGGCAATCTAACTTGTATTTTAACTCACAATGTTGCTCGGGTAATGAACCGAAGTCCTACCTGTCATATTAATCTCACTGATGTGACCAGTTTATGTTAACGCTCGCCAGCCACTTTATCAGCCAACAAGGTGAACCTAATGAAAGATCTTCTTCGAGTGGTTAATTGAGTAACAGTTGCCTTTCTATTAGGGGTGTAACGGTTCACCATACCTGCGGTTCGCTTCAACTTTTGGTTCTTAAGTTGCGGTTCAGTTCAAACTTCGATTCAGTTCGGACATTTAGCAGTCACTTGAATCCGTGGTTTTCAACAACAGAAAAGGGACGCATGTCCAACGCCATGAAAACTCTAATAGCGTTGGTAATTGCTTTTGCTCACTCTGATTTCGGACCAAGTTTCATATTGAAGGCTTCGTGAAGATCTGGCTGTTGCCGTGGGCTCGTCGCTGCTGCTCCGGGCTGAGCGAGGTCTCTGTCGGCGTGATATCTCTTCATACGCGCTAGCATGTTTGAGGCTAGC
>CAAKHG010042787.1:0-28241 GCA_901007715.1 Dactylopterus volitans | reverse complement strand
AGACTCCCTAACTGAGTGTCAGAGTGTGCATATAGACCAGAAAAGAGTTTGCTTCATTTTTACCCCCCCTAAAACCCCAAATGACCCTAAAATGCACCCAAAAAAATGCTCTATCATATTGGCAGCATGTAAGCTTACAATAAAAAGTTTTTGATGGCTGATATTCTGATATCCTATGGAATCACTCAGCATCTGCATTCCTCTTTCACGTTAAACCTGCTTAAAAGTTTAAATGACTCTAATGCCTGAAATGAAAGTTGCAAACAAAACACGTTTGTTTCCTACACTAAAAATTATTACTGGTTGTGGCCTCTTTAGGGTTGGTGTCTGCCACTTCCCACCCATAGCCGTGCAAAATATATCAATATCTGATTGAAACGAAGCAGACCAAGGAGAGCGGCCGGATCAGTGACCGTGCGGGTGCTTGATAAAAATGTGTGATATTCATGAATTCCCAAAGTACACACTGCAGTTCATGCAGCAGTCAGTTGTCCATGTGGCATCACTGAAGCACTAGTGTCATCTGCTGGAAGAAAGCACAGTTGCAGCCGATCATGCTATGTCAGTTTTTTCATGCACACCTTTTTCCTCTCTTTCATTTTGCTGTAAAACAGGGTCGCTTAGCATGAAAAATACATAAATAAAATGTGGTAATCCTACAAAGTATTTGTAGGATTGAATCCCAAATTGTACTGAGTTGTGGGTGATGCACTATTGTACCAAATATGAATTTTTGATATGCCACTCAGTGGCAGACACGAATGAATGCGGAAACACTGATGCTGTTCAACTTTCCAGCATCTTCCCATTTAATTGGCGCCTACCACGTTATTTAAGAAGAAAATAAAACACATCTTTAATTTGTTTTTCATAACCACCGCATGAGACTCCTGCAAGATCATGGTAGCAATCTCTGACATGTCTACCCTGTATGCAACTGACAAGAGATGCCTATTTTTTTTTTTCTGCCAAACTTAAGGTTGATATATTTTGTATTTTTGGCAGCATGGTTATACATTATTTTCCTGATGTCTGAACAGTGCTTTGCTATGCAATGATAGGCCCAGGGGTGCATGACATGGACTGAAAACAGCAGACGGCTCGTTCAGTTGTGGCTGATTACAAATGGGAAAAATGATACAGCCACAAATCAGATGACAGTTGTTTACCGCAAAAAGGAAAGATCCTCATAAAACTAGCTTCTTCATACTTTAGATTGTTTATTCCAGATTTAACAGATTTAATCAGTGATGGTCACCGGTATCTGAATCTGAAATGTGGAACTGAAACATCATTGTCTCAACTCAAAAAGTATATGCGGGCTTATTTCTAATAATTTTCAAACCCTGATTGACTGTTATGAATCAGCTGCTGAGAGTTCAGCTACAGTTAGATGTTGCCATGGTGATAATAGTTTCTGCTGAGTCAGACAGTGATTCAGCCGAAAGGCACCCGAAAAAAAACCTCTGCCGTGCCACTCAAAGACTGCAACTCGTGGCCTCAGTTTTTTATGTCGTGACAGACAGGAGACTTTCTGCAAGCAGCAATATAAATTATCTATTGGTGGTGATAAAAAAAAAAAGAAGAGAGAACTGTGGTGAATTTTAAAAGTCCTACTTTTATTTATATGCCTAAAAGAATCCTGATATTATTGAACATTAAGTGTGATACTCCAGGCTCTGTAAGGGTCTGTGGGAGTGATTTTGCTTAGATGGTTACATTTTGTGAAAGAAGACACCTTTTCCTTTCTTTTGGCAAAATAATAATAAAAAAAAAAACATGTGTAAAGAGTGAAATTTGTAGCCGTGGGGATGAGTGAAACAAAATTTCTCTGTGTTTGATGCCACCCAATCTAACCTCTGAGCACTCCATCAAAATGTTGGATTTCATACCATCAACTATTAACTATTTAAAAAAAAAAAACCCAAAATGTCACCCCCTGTAATTCCACCAAGAATTACAGACCGACGGAATGCGGATAAACAGACCAAAAAGATGGCAGAAGACATTTTGTTGGATCCTAACATTGGCATAGATTGCAGATTTCTCTGTGTTCATTGTAAATTTGATGGTGACGATGATGATTGTTGTTGTTCCATTATTTAAAAACGCATTTTGCCCGTGGAGGTAATAATCTCGTATGTTTCAGAATCAGAATCAGCTTTATTGGCCAAGTTTGTGCATGCCAAACAGGAAATTTGACTCCGGTTTTTCTCAGTTCTCTGTACGCACATATAAAACTCACTGACAAAAGGACAAAAAGGAAGTAAAGTGAACAAGTGGCAAAAAAATAGCACAGGATATATTAATATTAAATATATATACATATATACAGTATAAACAATTCTACAAGTTAAAACTACTATATAAATAGAAGGTGCAACAGTATGAGGTAGAGCATGGGTTGAATGTACTGCAGTCTAACAGCATGGACATTGGAAATGTAGTGCAGTGTTAAGTGAACAAAAGTAGTGTTCGAAAATATATTTTATCTATTTAAAAAAACTGTTTGCAATGACCTTGAAGCTTCCAGGTGAAACTGTAGGTGGTGAATGGAGCATTTTCTATCTAGCAATCGAGTATTGCTTAGAATTATGATCTTAAAAATCAAATGCTTGGCGCCTTGTCATTGGGTTAGGGTTAGGGTTAGGTTTCTGCATGGTCACTGATTAGTCAGCGATGAGGCACTTGGTGCTTTCAGCGTTCTTATTTGAACTTTAACCACTGGAGAGGTCGCGGACTCCCCTGACCCTCTCCCCTGCCCCCCGAAAACACACGCGCCTACACGCGGGGCGCCGGGTGGGCGGAGCGAGGGCGGCGTTTAAGTTTGGTCCCAGTGGCTCCCCGTAGATCCCGGGCCTGGGCGTCGACACGGTTATTCACCGCCGCTGCGTAGGAGGCGAGCGCCGCTCCACTCAGAGCTCGGAGGTGGCACTTACATAAACCAAACTTGTTCAAAGACATAAAAAAAAGCCCAAAAATGCATTCAGTCACGCTGGACGGCAGCGGGTCTCCGAGGAAACGGACGCTCTCTCGGGGAATGAGCGAGGACGAGTCGCTGCGCAGCATCATAAAGGAGGTGAGTGGGGAGAAAACCACGGCGTCATCGGCGTCGGCTGCGGAGCTAGCGGGGAGGCAGGCGGCGCCGTCGTCGCGGAGGTTGGTCTCGGGGCATTTTTTTTTTTTTCAAACACGCTAGTCCGCGAGAAGTTAAAAGCCGCGTTGAGGAGGCGAACACCTGCTCTTAAGGGTTGTCGTCTCCGGGCCTTCGGTTTAGAAGCCCACTTCCCCCCAAAAAATACCCAGCTAGCTCCGTGTGTGTGTGTGTTTGTGTGATGCTAGCTGCTAGCTGAGATGTGGGGCTTCTGTCTGCTTCCCAGTCCGAGAGCTCGTCCAGGCGTCTGACGCGGAGCGACAGCCGGGCAGGAACCCTCAAGAGGAGGAGTGACAGCCAGGTAGGAGCCGGGCGACACCAGCCCTCTGGAACCCTCGACCAGAGCGGTGCAAAGCCGGTAATCGGCAGTGGTGTACTGAGATTTACTAATTCTCACTTAGTTTAAGGCACCTTGTATTTCAGTGTTTTTCCACGTTGTACTATCCAATGGCTCGAGTAATCTATTTTCAATTGAAAAGTTTTCACAAACGCCACGTTAGGAAATTCCAAATACTGTTAACCCTCATAGAATCGGTGCCATCGTTTAGATTTCATTTATGTAAAATTGTGATCAATTTGGATAGTGATGAATGTTGAATGTTGAAAAGTTTGTAATAGCATGCACTCAACTTAACTTAATCAATACTTTTCCTCGTGGCTTTATGGCGTGACAGCTCTTCATCATATTATGCCATTGCGGCATGTTGAAATATTCCAGTAGTTTGCAGTTTTCAAGGTGTTAATTTGCATAAAATTGAAGCTTATGAGTTAAGCTGTTGAGACGCTGTGTGGACTTTTGGTCAAAAGCTTCTTCTCCCAGTGTATTTTTAGATATAAAATATCTTGCTCTTTTCTTTTTTTCCCCCCCACTAATCTCCCACCACTAGAATGAAGCTTGTGGAAATACAACCAATGCATAAAAACTAAAATCTGCGAGCCATTATATTGGGTGAAATTTGAAGCATTTCAGTGATTGTTAAATGTCAGATTTCTTGATCATGCTTAATCACAGCTGTATTATCAGAGCTGTTGTCAAACATTGCGCCTCCATCGTGCTTAAATATGGTGTGAGACAGCTGTGGCGTTATGTTTTTGTGGTGCCAGACGGTTAAAAAAAAAAAACACGAGGAGAAAACAAATGGTGAGTTATTGGTGCTCCTCTGATGCTCTTAGACATTAAAATTTTTGCCATGACTCATAATTTCAGACTCTTCGTAAGAATGGGAGCTTACCTACCTACCTAGCGACCATGTTTGAAATCACAATAAAGTGTGATAAATCATTTTACTTTTGCAACACCGCTCAAATGTTGAATTGGATCATAGAATTTTGTGTAACACCATTACCACCAGTCTACTAAGAAGAATACAGTTTCATATTGACAAGCTCTGTACTTTTTCAGTGGTGGTTAAATAAAAAGACTACCAGGTCCTTTTCTTTAAAAGGCGTTTTCACTTGTCACAGTGAAAGTGCAGCTGTTAGCAAAAGACAATAACAATTTGCCAGTGAAGTGAAGCAGCATGCGTAATAAGGATGACTACATTGCGCCACAAAATTGAACATTGTTTTTCTTATCATGGCTCTTGCACAATCCAATACCACGGTTCTGCAGAATTGTGTGTGTGTGTCTGTGTGTGTCTAATGGTAACTCAGTCTGAATACACTCAGTTTTTTTGGGGGGGGGGCATAATTTCTAGGCATTGTGTTGCAAGTGTTTGTTATGTTGTTTTGAATTCAAAATAATTCTCAACCCTCATATTAAGTTCATATTAAGTTAATTCCAACTTCACCAAAAAAAATAATAATAATAATCAAAGAGCAAACAAATATGACAATGTCAAAGAGTTTAAACTCACAAACATTAGTGACCGGTTTCTCACTTTATCTAAGACTCTCCCGTCAAAGTCTAGGTGCATACCAGCCTGTACTCGAGATAAATTAACTGTTTGTTGAACTGTGGCTGTAACTCAGATGGCGAATGGATTTAGACCAAACATCCTTCTATTTTTGTTCAACATGACCAAAATAAATCACTTGTTTCAAATACAAATGGAACTAATTTAGATTTTTTTTTGCCCCCCCTTTCAGCAGTCTGACCAGGGCCTCTATATGGGACTCCCAGAAATGGTGAGTATTTCCCGCCTGTATTACAATTACGTTGGGAATTACTTATATTTAAGACCTTGTCCACAGTTCCCCCAGGTCTGATGGTGGATCCCTACAGTAACAAATATTTCTGTACATATGGAGGGATTGTCATTGTTCCAGATTAAGCCTCCTACTGATAGTTTCCCTTTGAGAGCTTTTCTGAAAGTTCCCACCCACTGGCTTGCATGCTGTGCCCCGAAGTTGCCCACGCCGACTTGCCAACTGTGCTTGTGATGTAGCTGGAGCTGCAGGCCAGCTACGACGAGGTGGTGCAGGAGCTGCGTGGGCTGGAGGTCGAGCGCGAGGCTCTGTTGTTCCAGGTGGACGTCCTGCAGGACACGCTGGAGGGCGTGGAGGAGCTGCTGGCCGAGGCCCAGAGGGAAGCTGGACAGGCTAGTTTGGTGCGTCGAGGGCGCTCTCCTCAGCCGCACGCTCCACGAAGGCATTTCGAACGTGGTGGCTGCCTTTTTGTTTATAATTGCAACCAGGTTTGAAGCTAACAAGCTCTCATGGTGGCACTCGTTTCTTTGTACGTTTTTGAAGGAGTTGGAACGAGAGAGGGACGCCAAGAGGAAACTGGAGAGCATGGTCTGCTCTCTGATGCAGGAGGTGGAGAGATTAAAAGAGGTAATGCGGCATTTCGATGCAGCATATTGCATAAGTTATTGTTGCATGACTAATATGAATCGCAGAGCATGGAACGAACACGTTGCATTGTCCATGGAAACAGATCTTGAAACTTGAAACTGCTCCATATTTTAATTTGATTTAGTATTTTTATCAGTATAATTAAAAAAAAAAAATTGTTCACGGATTATGGAAATTCTTCCGGCAGGAAAGAAATACCAAACCATCTGTTCCAGCGGACGCCGGTGAAACTGTGGACGATGCAGCGACACAAGGGCACCAGGCGAAGAACGGCGCCAAGGGACCGATCCAAGTTGCGCACACAGAGGAAAAAGACTCCCACTGCAACGGCGGCAGCAGCAGAGTGCTGCAAGCATCTGAGGAAGTGGGACCGGCTAAGGGGGCAGTCCCCACAAAGGTACGGCAGATGGTCAGCAAGCCCCCGGGCCACGAGCCCTCGCTTGCACTGGATAACCTGGTGTCAGAAGACGGGGTGCACTGGAGGCCTTACGACAACGGCGACGAAGGCGTCCGGGACGCCTCTCCCGACGGGAACGACTCAGACAGCATAAGTGCCTACGAGGACGCGTCCGCCGAGACTCCAGAGCAGGACCGGATCTTCCCGGGCGACGCAGACGGTCCGGAGCCGCCCGACGACTCGGCCACCAAAGAGGGAAGCGTGGCGAGCAACTGCAGCGCCGGCGCCGATAAGCCCCGAGCCCCCCCAAATCCAGACGCCTGCGTCGTGTCTTAACTCCCATGTGTGCCATCCACCACTGGGCAAAAGGTCAAAGATTAACTACTGATAATTTGATTAAACTCAACATACTTCGAATAACAGTCCTTTAAAAAAAAAAAAAAACACTTAGGGGCCAACAGCAACATTTCAGAGTTTTTTTTTATCACACTAGTGAATTTAGGTGTTTCACAGCAAAAAAACTCAGGATTTGGGTGGGTTACAAGCTGAAGTGACTAAACTTTTTTTCTTCTTTTTTTTTGCCAAATATTATAATGTGTCTTAAACTTGCCTTGTTTTTTTTTACATTGGAAAATACTCAATGCTGTCTAAACCGTTATCTGACTGGTTAGTTTGTTTACTGAGAGCTGCCAGGACTGAATTTACCTGTGTCCAAAATACAGTGAGCTGCGTTGGTATTTGATAAGGGACTGTTGCCGTAACTACACGTTAAACACACAGGAAATCTTGTCTAGCTTATGTTTGACATTGGATTTTGGGAGCTGATATCAGATACTGGTACTCGGTGTCAGTTTATAAGGTCGTACAATAGGGATTTTAAAAACAAACAGAAACAAAGGGACTTCTATCTACTTACTGTATCACTGATCCTCACAAGACTTTTTTTTTTTTTTATCTTTCACACTGTCCTTTTGTCCTGTTTTATTGGGAGAATTTTAGGGAAATTCAATTGGCTGCATTTGCACTTTCTAAATGCCATGTATTGTGGCATATTTGCCAGATTACACGAGAACGACGTTCCCTTTACAACCAAACATGTCAGCCATTAAAGAACTGCTGACCTGCCGCAGGCTGCACCGTCCGCCTGCATGTTAATCATGTATCTTTGCACACTCGCAGTGGCTCTTGCTGACGTTTGCCTCTCTGGAAGTCTTGACTGCTGTACACACTTTGTATTTGAATCTTACTGATTACTATTTTTATGTTTAGTCTCAGACAAATTTAAAATTTCTGTTTTTTATACTTGAGACAAGAATCGACCTCCCCACCTCCATTTTTTTTTACTTTTAAGTCTTTTGCATGAGCACCTGAAGAATGTATATCGATTTCCAAACTGCACATGAATTTTCCTTTTGCACCCAGCACTATCGGACACGTGCGTTTTTGCGATCTTTGATAAGAATTTTGTTTGAAAATAATGCATCACCCTTGATTTTTTTTTTAAATGCATATGAAGTACAAAGAAGTCATGGCCTAAATGTTGATAATTTGAATATAGGTGGAACACGTGTCATCGAGTAGGTTTAAGCCTACTTATTTTTCTTCTTTTTTTTTTTTTTAAATTTTGTATTCTGTCTCGTGGGTCTTTTGTATCTCTTTGCTGGATCACGTGCTACCACTTGATTAGCCGCCGCGCTTGTGTCTCTGATGCACCGGAGCATCGCAGACGGCCGGCTACAATGACTGATGCTGTTTGTCCGCCGCGTGCGCTTCATGCACCGACGCCGCGGTGGCGACGGTGCGGCCGGTCCTCGGGACGGCCGCACAGTGTCGCAACCGCTTCCGCAATCACAGTTCACGTGCATATGTTTATGTACGCCGTTGACTGCAAGGAATTTTTATTTTGAAGTGTTTGTCATTTCACAACATGCAGGAAAACATGGATCTTTTTTTTTTTCCATTTCCATTTTGAGCACACAGCAGTGACCTTTCCACAATATATCAGATGAAAAAAAAATTTGTGCTTTTTTCACATGGTGCAAAATATATACATATATATTCTTACTGTAATGTTTTATGGGTCTGAATATTTTTTTGACTTGTCTTGGGACTTTGAAGTAAATGTTCTGCTGTAACAAATGAACTCTTGTGAGATGACATTCCAAACATATCAGAATAAAAGGAAGTAATAATGCTGAGTTTGGCTTGTGTCTTTTGTGTTGGTCCAGGAAATAAAGAAAAACACAGTTATAAGCAACTTTTATGTGGCTTATGTATTTGGTGTGAAGTGAAATTGCCTGAAGGTAACTACTCTGAAAAGCATTACTAAAAATACGTAAACATTTAAAATGGAAATCACATCAGTTCCTCAGTGATTAAATATTGAACTGGATTACATTTTCATTTTGTTTACCTATACTGTACACAGAAGAATTCTAGACCTCAGATTTAAGACTCTTGTGTTTAAAATTGCTTAATATTTCCACCCATTTTAAATACATAGCCCTAAACTACAACAAACTCAACCTAAATGGGATGTCAGTCAAACCTGATTTTAAAAAGTAGATGTGTTTTAACTACATATACATTTCATGTAAATACTGTAAATCTTTGGTTTAAAATTGATTTGAAATTCATTCTAATGTGGAGTATTATTAGTACTTATTTCGTTTACATTTGACTGACACATGTATTGGTTTTAGTTTTGTGTCAAAATTGTGGGTTATAAATATAATTTTTTATTTTGAAGTCAAATGCATAAATCTCAAATGTCTTTGGCTCGCCATGTTGTAACATTATTTGTCCAATAGATGGCAAAGTGGGTCTTCATTTAAAGGGCGAAGCAGGGCTTCCACACATTTGGTGAGGTTGTCATGAGTTGTCAGCTCCAAGTTGGGATGTTACATAAACATTTGTTGCCAGGTTGAGGAAAATGTATTTTATTTTATTACCTTTAATTTAGTTTTTAGTTAGTTTTTTTTAAAGTTCTCAGATCTATGAAGCTTTTTTTTATGTCAGGACCAAAATGTTGCGCCACAATGTTAAAGTGATGTGTTCTTGTGGTTGAACTACTGTATGTCATTAGAACGGATGCAAACCACATCACAGAAACTCATATATATTATACATACACCTCTATATTTCATACCAAGAGCTCCAATAATATTGTCACAAGGGCTCTTGTTAATACAGTGTCCCTTACACAATGTCACCAAAGACGGGGAAAAAAAAGCTACGTTTTGCAGAATTGTGCCACAGTCATTGATGCATTTACACAAATATATGAATAACAATAAAGATAATCAGAATTTACTCATTTTTCAAACAGCAATCTTATTTCATACTGCAATCTTCAAAAGAGGTTAAGTAAGAAAAACAAAAGGCGATAAGGATGAGGGAGCTGGGACAAAAGAAAATAAACCTGCTGTTGACTTTAAACTTAATGGATGAGTGTCAAATATAGGTTGAGAGAGAGAAAAAAATCTTGTCAAAACAGCCCTTTGTCTTTTTTCAAGTTCAGCTGTTTCCACTTTGGCAGACCTGCAAAGTCATCTTTGGTGATTCCAAATATGTTGCTGAAGTCTGAGTCAGAGAGGTATTTCTGAAAATAACAAAAACGTTAGAAGTGAAAATAGTGGACAGACAATGCGGGTTCTTGTGGTGGTGAAGCGCAACTCTGCACAGTCCAAATATCCATACTGGTTCTGCATGGTGGCCAGCATTCACGGTTACACCTCATAAACCAGTCGGGACTGTGTGACAGTCTTTCACTTTCTCCTAATTTGTGAGTGAGAGCACGTGGCAAATGCTTTTTTCTTTTTGAAATTATGTCATATTTCAGACACACACACCCACACAAACAATATTGCACGGGAGAGTTGCACGAGGAAACACCAGTTGTCAGATGCTGGTTGGCTACAGCAACATTTTAACGGGAGCGTTTGCTTCAGCACACCACACTCAGACCACCTTCATAGACCTGCTCTTGTCTGTTTCTCTCTCTCTGACATAACACACACAGACACACACATACGCACACACACGGACACACACACGCACACACACACACACACACTACCTCTTTCTGGGTCGGGTCAACATCTTCAGGCAGCTCATTGGCAAGCTTGTTAACCAAAGCCTCTGCTGGAAAAGGCTGGAAGACTCTCTCAGGCTCAACGCAGTTCTTCTACAACAAAGTCACATCAAAGGAATAAAGATGATTAGTTGAAATAGAATGAAGGCTCTGACCCCCGTTGGGACATTAACGACAGTGGGAACATGGTACATTTTGGCTAACAGGCTTGAGGAACGACCAGGAGCGCGCTTACGTTTGTCACGATGACGGGCGATGTTTCGTCTCCCAGCTCCTTCTTCAGCTGCTCGTAACTCCTCCCTTCCTAAAAGAAAGAAAGGATGTCCGTCGGCGTGTTTTCACGATCTGTTTCACCCCAAGAGCCTAAAACACTCACACTCCATCTGGTGGGGTCCCAAGCTGTGAACCACCCGGTGAAGGTGGGCGGCTCGAACCCCTGCTTGATCAAGATGATGAGGGTGTCGGGATCTCGTCCGCCTGGATGGGTGCGCAGGTACTCTTGGCTCGTGACCACTGCTTCCTTGCGCTCAACCTCATTCGCCTCTTTGCCGATCCAGAGAAACACCTGAGACCGAAGATGGGAGATGGCGGATTTACGAGGCGACGTGGAATTGGGTATGTCAAGGTTGTGATAACATTTAGCTGGTTATAATGTTGCCAAAAAAAAAAAAGGAACGTCTGTGAAATACTTGCTACAAACAGCCCACCTGGTCCCACGTGTCCAGTAGCATGACGTCGTCCTCGCTGAGGTCGTCCTGCGTGAACTGAGTCACCTCGGTCACGGCGAAACGGCCCGTCTTATTGGAGCACTCAAACAGGCGCGGCTCGTGGTCCAAAACCGTCTGCTGCAATCTGTGGACACCACACACGCCCACACACAACAGAGTTATCCAAAACACATGTGTTTGCTCTACAAGTGATACCGAGAGAGCACCTCACGCTTCCTCACGCTGGTTGTGTCGTCATTACCTCTTGTCACTTGCATAGGGAGCTTTCCCTCCGAGCAGCTCCCAGAATTCAATGGGCTCCTGACCCTCCGCCACAATCTCCTCGAAGCTGTTCTTCGAGTTCTGGCTGATTGCTGAGCTGATCTCCTTTGCCATGGCTCTCTCATCTCCACTTGATCCCTGGCAACAATAAGTTATTAAAGTACCCTCGATGTTGATGTGTAAAATAAAATGTACAGCCATAGTTGACCGAATTCTTTTATGAGTGTAACTTTCACGTCGCTGTCCCCACCTTTCCACACCACAGATAAAGTCCCGATTGGCTCTTGAGTAAAAAGACATCATTGGAGTTCAGGGAGGGGGCAAGAGCCGGAGCCTCTATGGCTTTTGTATTGTAGGGGTCAGAACCATGGACCTGGAACAATCTTATTGGTGGCTCTGGGTCAGAGGACCCCTTTCTCGATGTGCCCCCCTATCGGAGAAGGGAAATATTTCATAATTACCGTCTGCACTTCCCAGAAACACCTCTTGTTATTACATGTTCCAAATGTGGTCTAGAATCACACCTCAAAGATGACCATTTTACCCTTAAAAATGGCCATAAAGTGTCTTGGTTCTTTGCCCATGGGTACTCTCACTTGAACTGGCTCTCCGCCGTACTTCTGATCCAGATCCACAGCTAGAAACGCTGAGGCTGCCAGTTCATCCTGGGTTGCGTGGCGCCCCTAAAATAACGATCACATTTTATTGTAGTATAGAGGTAAAAACCCAAAGTAGGGCAGTGAAAGACGAACCTCTCTGGAAACCAAAGAAACATTCCTAAACAAGTAATACAATGCACTTTGTGTTGGATCCTCACCTGCCACATATAGAGCAGGTAACTCTTCTTGTTGTTGACCAAGAATGTGTACAGGATAATGTAGCAGTCTCCTCCATAGAAGTAGCCATACCATTCAGGGTCCACAGGAACGAGCTCCAAATTCTCAATTCTCCACACCTGGGTACATAATTTCCATGTAAGCATCTTTAATTCAATATATTTGTTGCATTGTGCCTGCTGTTCCAGCAGGGGAAGACATTTATGTTCCAGTGTCCTATGGGACCTAGCTCTAAGTTATGACCCTAAAGTTAACCCTCACTTTTAATCTCATATATCTCCCTAGTATATGCTGTATAGCACTAGAGAGGATGGCACCCTGGAAAAGAGCATGCAACCACATTTGACCTTGGGAACACATGTAACATTTAGCATGCTAGCATGCTAACATAAGCATGTTTTGGCGAGCATGTGACAGGTGCCACATTCAACATGTTAGTGTAACGTCTGATTCTTTTTCTGCACGGGATTTCACGATCCGTACGAATCACAATCCTGAACCAATTTGTTGGAATCAACAGGCAAATCCACCGACAGCGACGCATGATTGTGCTGCAACCATGCTAGAAGTGATGTTAACCTCGGACTACACCGTCACACATACCTCGACGTGGCCCGTGCCGTTGTCCACCATTCGCTCCTGTGCCGCCATCTCAGGCATCACATGCATCATAGCGGCATCAAACTTTTCTTGTGCGACATGAGCTAAATCAAAAAATGGCAATGGTAACAAATCAATGTCCATCCAAGTTTGTGTATATTGTGCTTATTTGTATTTTTATTTGAAGGAAAAGGTCATTTCTTTTACGACTATCTGCGTTTTTAATCCGCTGGCAAACAAAGAGACGTACCCACTTTCCCCCTCGTGTGCAGTTTACCAAGACCTTGGGTCTGATCCTTAACCGTCCACCTCTGGAACAGCTGCTTGAAGAGAGCCGACTCAGCCCCATCATTCACAGTCTCCACATTTGTAGTGATGGGATAGTTTTTCGCTTTGATGAACTCCTACAACGGTCAGTTGGATCACTCATGTAAGAAATGAGCGTAAGAGATCAAGATAAATGCCTGATATGGTGTCACTCACCAAAGCTCTGGCCATGGCTACCTGTCTTTCAGCTTTGTTTGCCTTCTTCCCCTTCCATACAAAGATCTTGGTCCCTCCCTGGTCCAGGATGTAGCAGTCCTAAATCAAATTTAGACAAATAACAAACTTATACCAATATGAAGACAAAGGAGCAAAGCATCTAGTGTTATCTCTATGTGTCCATCATTTAGTCAACTTGCTGCTGAGAGAAGCTGATCCAAAAAAAAAAAAAAAATCAGCTAACATCATGGTTGAGTAGATCCTGAACCAATGGTCTGCTAGCAACGTCTGTGATCTTCATCTGGCCATCGGCGTCTGACACGCTGAAATGAGAACACAAACAAATCTATCATATTAACTCAAATGAACGATCCTTTAATCGCTGACAACACGAAACACTGGACACAATGGTTTGGGGAGCAGCTCACTGGTAAAGAGTGAGTTTTGCCCGCTGTTCCTGGTCAGTAGTTTCATCGGGAGGTCCATCCACCAGATTGGAGGTTCTTTCACCAAGAACACCGGTCAGGCTCTCCATGTGCTGAGGAGAGTTGCTCTCTGCATCCCCCTCGATAATTTTGATCTCTGCCCGACCTCCTCTCTCTCTGTCGCGGATGTCTTTGGCCAACAACATACCCTGAAAAATCAGCGATATAACAAGGAACAACTATACACTCGAAATGTTAATGTTTTGAGCATAACTGCAAAACTGGGTGGGACCTTCTGGTAGGAAACTGATTTGAGTCCTGCATAAAAGACTGGAACTACTTAGTGTTGACTAGTAATTACAAATATCAGCATGCAAAATAACATGTAGAGTTCCCCAAGGCGCTATTCTTGGACCTCCTATACTCCCGCCAGCTCATGTTGATGAAAGACACAAAATGTCTGACCATGATTATTTAGATTACACAGATTTACAAAAATTTATGATCAAGGGATGTTAACATATAAAAGCACTGTCTTATTCTCCCTTCGTTGTTTCCAATCTTCAGACTTCTTTTAAAATGCTTATTAAATTCCTTCTGAAGCAATGCTGTCTTTTAAGTGAATGGAGTGCAGATAGAGCACTTGCTCTCTAAGCAGATATACTGCAACTATTGTAACTATTGAGAACGATGCTTCAGCAAATGAAATAGACCCTCACAGATGAGTTAGGACCAGTTTGTGAGGTTTTTTTTTTTTTTTCCAGTTTCCATGTGAATTCTGCAGCTAAAAAATAAACACATTCACCTGTGTGGCCACACAAATCTCACTTTAAGTCTTTCCTGTTTGTTACTCTTTGGTCCATTCCACTGAATGATGGTCTTGCCGATATCCAACAAAAATACATCTCCGAGATTGAAGCTCTTCCAGCTCATCTCCACCTAAAATAAATAAAAAAAAACATAAATGACTCTTTCCACAGGACTTCCCTGTACCATAATCTTGCACAACTGCTGTGTGACATGGCTCACCTCCATGGCAATCACCCTTTTTTTCCCTTTGACATGAAGCAGTCTCTTGACGTCATAAGTGTTGGTTTCCACGTGCCTCATGCCCGATGCAACTCCACCTTTCTTATAGCTGGGCAAGACAGGAGGATGCCGATTATGTCACTGTGCACGGATCATAAAAGCTGTCTGAGCCGACTCTTTCACTCACATAATTCCTCGTTTGAAGCAACCCTTGAACGCGTCAGACTCATGGCCCTGAACCTCACGATGCTGCACTGGAGTGGAACCCAAAAATTCATCAAGCTGAATGGTGTAAACAGCTGCTGCGCCCTGTTCATCCTGAGTGGACCGCAAGCCGATCCAGTAGTAGATATCATAACTCAGAGAGCTTTTCACCTTCTGCGTCTGGAGATAAGCAGGAGCGGGGGAAGGAGCCCGAGTTGTAAAGAAGAGCACGCTATCTGGGAAGAATCAGCCACTTATCGATCTTGCAAAATACGCAATAAACAGACTCTAAAAATGCAATAGTTGGCTTAGCTAAACAAATAATCTGCTGAGGCGCCGGAAACCACAATGATTCAGTCCAAGCTCCAAGACTTACGGAGAGAAGAATGTAGCAGTCACCCTCGTAAAAGTTTCCGAAAGACTTCTCAGGGACTTGCACCAGCTCCATTTTCTATTGCACAAATTGAAGATGCCTGGTTCACTTTCATGTCCACCAACATTTTTTACATTTCAGGTCTAATAACCTGTATCTCTCATTCCTGACTTGACAGCATCAGCTGTGAAATCAAACACTTAAAAACTACTGTTAAATCAAAATACCTCGATTCTCCAGATTATAATCCCAGGGTTGTGAGTTATGGCTCTAAATGTGTACTCCATGTCGCTTGAAAGTACGTGGATATGAGGTCCTTAAAAACATGAATACAGCATTGTTGTTAGATGAAATCTTCTTATGGTGAAACATGTAACTGCACAAACCCTTTTTTTCTCCTTACTGAACAAAAACTACCAACAAATGATTTATAATAATTTATAAAACAAAACCAACCTTGTACTCTTGACTTAAAGAGGTTCCTGTCAGCCAATATGACTTTCCAACAGCTGTTTTCCCATCTGATAAGAAAAGGCCCATAATGCCCCCCCCCCCTCGGTGCTCCTAAAAGATTTGCCTGTGTTTGCATGTTTCGGGACCTTTCACAGTGTGCGCCCAATCACAGAGGAAAACACAAAATCCTGCAGGCAAATGTGGCGAAAAAAGGATTGGCCCATATTCAAATGTGCACGCACACACACACACACACACACACATGCACACGCACACACACACAGGCAACTCATTTCCTACATTTGGATCATACAGTAAATAAGAGGTTTGTAAAAACTGTATATATTATTATATATTTATTATATAAATATATATACTACTATATAAAAACAATTGTATATATTATTATATATTTACTATATATATATATATATATATATACAATTGACAAAGAATGGTCGATGAAGACATATATGGGAAGAAAAATATCAAAGGACCAGTGTATCCTGTGGAGGGTTACCGGGCCCCCTCCCTGGAGCCAGGCTTGTGGAAGCGACCCATCAGCACCCTGTGGCCAGGCCTTCACCCATGGGGTCAGGTCGGGCTCAGCCCGAAGCAGAGACATGGGTCCGGCCTCCTGCAGAAGGAACCACATGAGTCCGGTGAGTTGTGGATTTGACGGCAGGCAAAGGCTGGGGCCTTGGCGATCTGATCCCCGCCTGCAAAAATTGGTTATGGGGACACGGAATATCACCTCACAAGTGGGGAAGGAGCCTGAGCTGGTGCAGGAGGCTGAGCGTTTACGACTAGAAATAGTGAGCCTCGCCTCAACACAGGTTTTGGAACCAAACTCCTTGACAGGGGTTGGATCATCTTCTATGATAGAAAAGGTTCAGCGAGGCCATTGAGGAGGATTTTCGGGTGGCTCCGAAGAGGTTCTGGCAAACCATCCAGTGACTCCGGAGGGGAGAGCAGCACCCTGCCTGAAGTGTTTACAGTCAGGATGAGAGACTGTAGATTTTAACTGGGAACGCCCTTGGATGGTGGAAGGAATACTTTGGGGATCTCCTCAATCCAACCAGCATGTACTCCACGGAGGAGACAGAGTCAGGGAATCAGGGGACGGGGGGAGGCGGTAGCGGCTGGCAGCACCCCAGGGATGGATGAGATCCCTCCTGAGTTCCTTAAAGCTCTGGATGCTATAGGAATGTTTTGGCTGACGCGCCTCTGCAACATTGCATGGACACTGGGGACGATGTCTTTGGCAGACGGGGTGGTGGTTCCCATCTTCACGAAGGGCTACCAGAGGGTGTGTTCCGACTGCAGAGTGATCACACTCCTCAGCCTCGCTGATAAGGTCTAATCTACAGTACTGGAGAGGAGAGTCGGCCAGATTGTTGAACCATCTAATAAAGGAGGAGCAATGTAGTTTTCGTCCTTGTCGTGGATCAGTGCACCAGCTCTACACCCACCTTACGCGGTCAAGGGAGTTTGCCCAACCTGGATTGTGACTGAAAGAATGAGATTGTGAATAAAAGCGGCGAAAAATGAGTTTCCCCCCGCAAGGTTGCCGGGCTCAGGTTTAGCGTTAGGGTGAGGAGTTTGGACATTCAGGAGGGGCTCAAAGTAGAGCCGCTACTCCTCCACATCCAGAGGAGTCAGTTGAGGTGGTTCGGGCATCTGGTGAGGAAGCCTCCTGGACATCTCCCTCGGAAGATTTTCTGGGCATTTCCCACTGGGAGGAGGCTCCGGGGCTGACCTAGGACAAATTGGAGAGATTATGTCTCCTGGCTGGCCTGGGAACGCTTCAGTGTCTCCCCAGAGGGACTATTTGAGGGACAGAGGAGCGTCTGGGTCGCTCTGCTGAGACTACTGCCCCCTCGACCCAGACCTGAGGAAGTGGAGGAAGACGAAGACAAAGATACATTATATATTGGTATAATCATTATAGAATAACATAACCACCTAAAAAAAAATGACATCCAACAATCTGACAAACTTTTGATTAGTTGGGCCACTTTGGTGCAGTCTAAGATCAAACGCTGCTGACATTTATGTTCCCCTCTGCATGAAGCGAAATAGGTTACGATGACTTTTCACATAGTATCACAAATTTTTTGGTTTGTGACGAAATACAAGCAAAAGTAATGGAATCCCTGCCAGTTTACACATTAAACTAAGGTGGTCATGGAAAACATTGGCATTGTGAGGTTAGTTAAGAGCAGATAGTGAGACCACATATTGGTAGAGCCTCTGTAGCCTCTGATAGCCATGTTACTATCTGTCCTGTATGTGTCAGTTGTTTCCACACTCCTGCCTGTATCCTCACATTTCTGGATTAAATTATGGGCACCAAAGCCTTTAAATCTGCACATCCCTATCCAACAAACCTCAACCAATAATGGGGCACAGTCTGACACGGAAAATAAACAACAGAACAATACACCCTCAGTTGGTAGCATTATATTGCAGCACTAGTGGTGCAATAGCTGGATGAGATGGTCCCTTTGACATGTTTACAAATGTGTCATAAGCCTATACAATAGGGGGCTGTTTGCAGGAGGAAGTGAAACAGCACGGGTCAATCGGCGGCACACGTCATGGAGGTTGCCGTGTCGCGAAAATAAACAAAACAAAACGAAAAAGCTGTAAAATAAGCCTTTTAATTGACTTCATCGCAAGTGCTCCGTTGCAGTATCTGCGGTACACCGGACTTGTATTCTCCGCTGACAAAACTCACATCCTTTTAAGTGTTTAGGTCTGTTTAGTCACTCTTAAACAATTAAGTGTCCACAGAAAGAAAAATGACAAAAGTCAAAGAGGAGTCCCTGCTTCAGAGTTCATTGAGGACATAAGCCATCATGTCGTCTGTTGCGATGCCAGTGGTGTGTGTGTGTTGGTGTGTGTGTGTGTGTGTGTGTGTGTGTGTGTGTGTGGGCAGACGTGCTGCAGCGGCACCGAAAACATAAAAAATGCAAAGCAAATCCATCATAGTTTGTGCAGGGAGATGAAAATAATACGGTTTTGATTTGCAAAACCATTCACCACCTTCACACATGGGCGACAGCGTGAAAAAAGACAGCAACTTACACGCAATATTATACCTTCTCAGGGTCAGAGATTATAGGTTCTTAACTTTCCAGATGACTTCAGGGATGTGCCTGTCCCGGTTAATGATGTAATGCCGTCCAGCAGCCATGAAATAATTCATACACTTGACAGTCTTGAAAGGACGGGAGGACCGTCGCACCACAGCATTAGCGTGGCTGGTCTCCTGGTGAGTTCAAACACCCAGTCTGGTTCGGAGCCACCTGGAAAAATACAGTCAAGCAAACTAGCAGACCAAAAAAAAAAAAAAAAATCGCGTGATGAATATTCCTCCCGGCTTTCTGATTTTTGAACAGCAAGCCGGATTGGATAGAATTACAGGAGGCACTTCTTTTTTTTTTTTTGGGACACAATTTCCGCTCTCCCCAGTAAAATACCATTCATCACAGCAACTACTGTTTTGGTTCTGCTGCAGACACCCTCCATCCTGCCATTAAAACGACTGCAGTGGAAAACACAACAAGACACACCTAAAGCACAAGCTCATATGTGCAGGAATATAGCAAGAATATCATTTTTTGTCCACCACCTTCGATAGATTCTTATTTCTCATAGCTAAAAAAAACAAAAAAACAACACATGTTAGAGCCACAATTTAAAAGAGGATGTAAAACATTAAACAATGATTATGACTTGGATGATTAAGATCAATATGGCCGCCACAATGTAATCCTGACAGATTTGACATTCTAATCAATAAACAGCAGTGGACTAATAATAAGATTGAAGCTGATTCAAATCCAAACATACAGATGAACACTGATGAACCTCCCGCTCCACACGCATTTATTTTTCATGTCCATTCAAATGAAATGCACCATCACCTCAATGCGGCGCATTCACTAATTGTCCTGTATAACGTCCCAAAAAAGCTTCTCATGTTTCAAACATCGTGCTGCTGACACCTTAACCGGAGAGTTTAAAATGACACTCATTCTGATTGAAATCTGCTGTGTTTTCTACTTTCTTTTTTTTTTTATTTTAAATTAAAACCATCCCGTCTCACTTGCAGTGCCGCAACACATCAATTTTCTGTGTTAAATAAGACCTGCGTTTAAGCCTCCACGCGCTCACTCGAATATGACACTCCATCCTTTTTTCCTTTTTTTTTTTTTTTTTTTTTTTTGCAGTTGGTCGGCTCAGGTAAAAGCTGAGGAGGGAAAAAGATGGAGGCTCGTGTGTCTTTTCGCGACTCCGCTTCCATCTCCACCAGATGTTTTCGGCTCCTCCCAGCGACCTCGGTAAAACATTCCAGCCCACCTCTGGGAATCCGCTGGCTCCTCCGTGCTCACAAAACTCTACCGGAGCTAAAGAGACTGACACAAAAATGAGAGGACTTGTTGTCTTGATTACTTTGGCGTGCCTCGCGACGGCCCAGCACCAAGCCCTGATTGACTACTTGGAGCGACGGCTGCTTGCTATTGAGGTAAGGCTCACTTCGCCTCTCTGCCGAGCCCCGCGCTCCAGAGACCCTCTGAAAAGGAAACTTCCAGGCACAGGGTAAAGGCAATGGAATGCAGATGTGGGTAAATCCTCGGCTCCCATAAATGTATAGTTATTAGGGCTTTTTTTTTTTTTTTTTTGGTATGGCTTCAGAGATTTAGAGGAAGTTTGATCCAAGTGAGACATGACAAAAATGTGAATAATGTCACAAATGAAAAGAAATTCTCCAAAAAAATTATAAACTGATATGGCTTTAGAGATGGTTTGTTTGGGACTTGTGCTCTCCTGGCATCAAGAAAAGTGCATTTTCTATCAGGATCAAGTAAAAGCTGTTATTTCACGATGGTGATACGCCAGATGGCACATCATTCAGAGGCTATCCTGGAAACTTGGAGGGCTAAAAATAAACGCCTTGAGGAGCGGACTAATTGCCGGTAGCAGCTTGTTATGTAACAGCTGTCATGGAGAATTGCGATAATGCCGTTTTACTCGGAAAAAAATCCGCCGAAAAACGCCATTCATCCACATTCCTCGGGCTCTGATCACCTGCCGAGAAAATCCCCTCTCAGCCCTCTCCTCGGAGGTCAGAGGTCAGGGTGTGCCACAGAGCCTGCTGCTAGGATTCATTGTTTTTGTTTTTTTTTTTGGCTGAGTGACATTGGAGCAGGGTGGATACTGTGCCACGTGAACCTGGTTGTTTTGATGGATGAGTTTGCTATTTATTCCTCTCCCAGTCTATTTACCGAAGCTCGAAAAAAAAAAAAAGAAAAAAAAAAAAGAAAGGAAACCTGAAATTATGGCCTTTTCAGTGCAGTGCATTGTTCACATAACTGGCACACAAACAGAAATAAGAAAGCAATCTTACTATTTTTACTATAACTGTTCTTTGTCGCCGCCAAGCAGGACCGGATCTCTCTGTGGCACGAGCAGACCACCCGCTACGCCTCGGAGCTGAGGGAGCTGAAACAACAGATGGTCTCCCAGCTGGAGAACCTGGACAAAGAGAAAGAGGCGCTCCGGATGAGCCTGGACAGCGTGGGGACGCGGGTGGACCGCGTGGAGCGCGAGCTGGACTACCTGGAGACCCAGAACGGGGCTCAGCCGTGCGTGGATGTGGACGACAAGCTGATAGAGCAGCAGGTGACGCTGGTGGAGGAGAAGCAGAAGAGCAAATACGCCAAACTCTCAGGTGAGACGTGCCGCTCGCAAACTTCCCCCCCGAGGCCAAGTTGGAATAGAACGTGCTCGGTAATCATGCAGCAGTTAGAATAAACCTGAAAACCGCCGCCTAAATTGGACCACAAATTAATACACATATGCAGGTTTGATGATTTGAAAGGGCCGAAAGCAAACGCAACTCGAAGCTTGCAATGATGAAACCATCTGATTATTATTGAGTTTACAGATGTATATGGTGGACATATACCTTATTGATATTTCAATTTTCAGATTGATTCAAAGACAGGTTTTGGTGATGCAGTTTTCACTCTGAGTTCATTATAAACCATTTATCAATCTAATTATTACACACACACACACATACTTGGTAGGGTACTTGTTTCTGACATGCGGCCTTTCATCAAGCAGCCATTTGACATGGAGTAGAAAACAACTGCAGGCGTTTCCAAGGACATCAGCAACGGTCCCGCTCCGCGCTTTCATTGCTGTGATTGATAACACCTGTGGCTGCCCCTCTATGCCGTGTCAAGATGGCTCGCTGCGATGGCGGGCGGTTGTTGGCGCAGGTAGATGACAATAAAGGAAAAGCTGGATAAGGTTTTTAAGAGATTCTGGACAGACCCATTTAGTGGGCAGCGGTCTCCTCCATTATCATCAAAAGCAGCATGCAGGCTCATGCCGTCCAAATGTTTTTTTTTTACAAAGACGCTGCAGGTTGCTTTGAAACACACATCTGTATAAAACACAAGGGAGAACATCGTGAGAAAAGTGTAAACATATCTCGCAGCTGCTGGACTTGAGTTGGGCCTGCGGGGGCCCCGAGTCCGGTCCAGTTGCTTGACCTGCTCTGAGTGTGACATAGATTTCGCCTGTTCAGACATCCTCCTGTAAAGCCCGTCGCTCCTGTTTTCAGACTGCAGCCACATGATCTCCAGCATAAAAGCCATGAAGATCTTGAAGCGAGTCGGGGGGCCGAAGGGCATGTGGACCAAAGACACCGGCGGGAACTCCGGGAAGGTCTACGTCTTCAACGGGACGGAGGACGACGCCATCCGCGAGTTCGCCTCTGCGCAGGACTTCACTCGCTCTCCGGGCCTGGCAGCGTCCAAGCCGCTGAAGCTGCCGTCGTCCTGGAGCGGGACCGGTCACGCCGTCTACAACGGCCACGCCTACTACATCACCCAGGCCGGCGTGGTGTCAGTGGTCAAATATGACTTGAAGACCGGCTCGGTGGCCGACAGCGCGGTATTCCCAGTCCAGGACCACGTCCCGGTGTACGGCCTGACCCCCGAGACGGTGATGGACCTGGCCGTGGACGAGGAGGGCCTGTGGGCCATTTACGCCACGCGGCAGAACGAGAGGCACATCTCCCTGGCCAAGATGGACGCCGCCGCGCTGGACATCGAGCACATGTGGGACACAAACTGTCCCCGGGAGAACGCGGAGGCGGCCTTCGTCATCTGCGGCACCCTGTACGTGGTGTACAACACCAAGCAGCCGGGCCGCTCGCGCATCCAGTGCGTGTTTGACGTCAACGACATGGTGACCAACGAGGACGCGCCGCTGGTTTACTTTCCCAAGCGCTACGGCGCCCACTCCAGCCTGAAGTACAACCCGCAGGAGCAGCTGCTCTACGCCTGGGACGACGGATACCAGATTCTTTACAAGCTTGTCATGAAAAAGAAACTAGAGGTTTGAGGTAAATAGCAGTCCACCATGTGCTCTAAATAAAAAAACAAAAAAAAACAAAAAAAAAACAATACCCATGTTTTGCAAGCTCCCACCCATCATGTAAACCTCATAGCACTGCTGATCACGTTTCAATGTGCGCTGTAGAATGTCAGATTTTCGTTACCTAGCGACGGGCCCCCATTCATCCCCGCACGGGCCGATTGCGGCTCTCTCGAGAAAAGATGTGTAATTAAGAACATCCAATTTCCATCTTTGTTCCACAGCGAACCCTGAACTAACAAAAGCCAACAGACTCGTCTTTCACTGCCGCACAGGTCTGCTTTGTATCGTTCGGAAATGAATAGGAAGCGACTGCTGACTGGAGAGGGAAAATAATTCGTTCAGTAACCTGGAACACATGGTTGGTGCCTGTGGTGAAATCAAACACTGGCATACAGAGCAAGTGTGCTTTAAAAATATCCTTTTTTTTTTGTTGCTTTTACGACTACTAGCCAGCTAGCAGCTAGCATAGCCACATAACTTCAGTATGACATTAATATATTAGTATAACCAGACACCGGTACTGACCAGCGGCGCAGCAACAGGCATTAACGTTAGCAGAGCAGAGCACAGCGGAGGTGACGCCTGCAGTGGTTCGACGCTGCAGGGGACTTCGATCCAGACGAAGGAACTCTTTGAAGGGCCGTCCCCTTAGCTGAAATTCCCTAAGCAGGGAACATTTTGCACTGTGGAATGGAACACAGCTTTTTTTTTTTTCCCCTTCTCATGAATGCTTCATTTACTGGTGGCCCAGAGGGTAAAAACGCATGTCCGAAATTACATGTCAAACAATGACGTGCCTGAAAATGCCATTTCATACAATGTGAAAATGTTTTGACTCTCAGGGCCACTGTATAATTTACTGTTGTCATATCTGTTTATAAACTCTTATGCTTCTATGGTACAACTAATTGTGGCTGCATTCCACGGATGTAATCCGGGAACGGGGCCCTGCTATTATGCATGCTGGCTCACCAATCAACCCGCTTAATGGAATGGTGCCGTCATTAAAGTTGGGACACCTGTGCTTTTCCTGCTATGACATCATCGCCTGTGAAGCATTTATGTAAAACATTGGGAATTCAAATTTGCTTGTGCTTAAATTATGCCAGTATAGCCAAGATTTGACCCGGCAGCATTCTGGCTAGACCTAAACGTAAGGCTTTAAAAGTTAGTCCAGGTGGCGCTTATTTTAAATGTAAAGGCGGTGCTCGGTTCAGAAGGCGGCATTTTTTCCCCCCTCCGTTACGCTTCCACGTTTGTCAGGATGCGCCCGGAAACGTGTTGGAACTCCCGCAGGCAAACTCGGGCCTGCGGTGAACGTGATGTTGCGGTATCTGCAAAGATGAGCTAGCTGGCTAGCGCTTGTATCTGTCTCTCTGCATGCCTCATGTGTACCGCGGTGTAGCACTTCCAAGATCCGGCGTGTGCAAGATATAACTCTGTCTAGTGTTTTTTTAACTAAATAAATCACTAATAATGAAGGAGGAAAAAAGAAAAAAAAAAAAACACTATTTGAATGATGTCAAATTGTGCAAGTGTTCATTAATTTATGTCTAAAATAACATCTCGGTGTCGTACCGTGTGAAAGTGCCTGTATCATACACGTTTCTTTATATTTCTACCTTTGTCCACTGTGAAATAAATGACCAACGTCCACAGTAAACAGCCTGTCCTCTTGAATGCATGAGAGAATATGGGTGTCATTTTCAGCTGACGTCCAGGCGGGAAAAAGCACCGGTGTGAACGATAAACTTTATGATGGCTAAATTCCATTCGGAGGCTTCGGTTTGAGGCTGCTGGGATCGTGCCTGCTGGCTCCACGTCACACCGCCATGGTTTATTGGGACACTTGCGTGAGAACGAGCCGCCATCGTTATCAAAACCACCTGCGCTCCTCCTCAATACTGCATTTAATTGATGTCATCCAAATAACTCCTTTGTATGTTGAATTACGGAATGATGAGGCAGGAGGGGGAAAAAAAAAAAAAGCAAGTCAAAATGTCTGCTGTAAAGAGTGAGGAGGATTTGCTCAAGTCGCCGCACACCACCTAGTGGTGGAATGACACACCTGCGCTGGCCCAGTTGTATCCAGGCTACGTTTTTTTGGGGGGGTTTTTCTCACTCCGCCTGCGTGGTTCTGAGTGTAGCGTTTTGAGAACTTTACGACGACAATTAGACTTAAACAGCAGTCAAGTTACACAAAAGCCAGCTGGCACCGGAGGAGGCTAAGTTGGTGCAGTGGCTTCACTCCAAAAGCGAAGTAAGCATCTACATCTAAACGCCATCACTCTTAATTTGATCGCCTTTGGCGCTTGCACGCGAGTGGTCTCCTTTAGCATGCGCAGACACACGGTAATAGTTATATAAACAAGTTTATTTTTTTTTTGTAAATAACCAGTATTCATAAAAACGGGTCACTGTGGATAAAATCTAGAGTAAGAAAGCCGCAACAGCTTGAGGAACTGCTGTAAAATCTGAATCGAACAGGAAACATTTCTATATCACAACTTATGTACAAAGCTGAGTAGTAAAACAATTCTGGATTTGGTGAGTACTCCTGCCGGCACACCCGGATGGCCGATAAACAACTTTTCTTATTTGCACTATCCCACAAACCTATGCAATTATTTCATCCTTGCTACCGTTTAAATTCGGGACATCCTAAAGCCAACTTGGCATTTAAAATAAGAAATGCAAATGGTAGCTGACCGGAATGTGTCCGTGTGACCCGCGCACTCCCGCCAAGGAGGGCGACCCCGATCGATCGCGGGCAACATTTAAATCAAAAGACATAAATATACGGAAATAATGATCATGAGGAATTACGGTGATCAAATATCTGGGCTGAACTCTGTGGACATTTATCTTCCAGGTGGATCCAACATGTCCGGTAGTGTCCGCTTCGTCTTACCATTCTAGTCCTTACTGCTGAGACGGCGGTGGCTTTAACGCCGCCCGATGGTGTTTGTTTTTTTTTTTGTTTGGAACAACTCAGAGTCTCAGATGAGGAACTGGCATGGTGACGTCACGGAAGAATCGATGCACCAGGGCGTTTTTGGCGGATAACCTTTTGTTTGGGTCGTAATTCAGCATCTCCTGCGAGTGAAAAAAAAAATGGCAACATGCGGTCAACAGATCGGAGGATTTCTAATGCGTTTCAAATGTCACTTTCATCTCACGGAGAAAAGAAAGTGGATCCGGATCATTAGCACCCACTGAGCGCCATTAGATGAGAATGCGATGAGAATAATCAGGAATCATGTAAAAATAGTTTTGCTGTTGCTGAAATCTAGAATTAAAATTCCTGGATCCACACAGAAACTCATTTGTTTCTTTGATGCAACTCTGATTTAACCAAAATCAAGCATATATATATCTATTTAAAAAAAAAGGATTAGCTTGTTTTTTAGACAAAGAGGACGAATAAACATGTGAATGTTCTCACCCCAAGCAGTTCTCTTCCATCCTCGTCCAGAAGAGGCACCACTTTGCATAGATCCTGGCGGGCCCACTTGGGGAAGGATGGCTTGTAGTCAGGCATGGACGTGACGCCGGGCCAGACGGTCTCATCGGGCGTTCCCAGGGTGCGGAAGATCCGGAACAGCTGGTCTATCTCCGAATCACCGGGAAACAAGGCCCGTCTGGTGATCTGAACGACAGCGGACAGCGAGGTGAGACCGGCGGCTTCATCGGAGAGCGCTCCCAATTAAGAGCGCCGCCCACTGGCGGAGGCCACACACGGTCACCATAAAAACGATTTATTCAGCTCGCCGGGAGACTGAACATTGAACAGGCAGTTAAAGCCGAGCTGTTAAAAAATCCAACCGGAGCGCTCATCACTGATTAACAGGACAACGTCGCTGCGCTCGGCGGGAACATCATTGAGCCTCTTTTAGATTTAATTCCAAAAAAAAAAAAAGTCAATGATATCAAATATGCTAACTAAAATTACATGTGACTTTAGGCAGAGCTTTTTTTTTCCCTCCTAAAATATAACTGGAGTGAATCCTGAAGGCAAATGGCAGGTGTGACTCGTGTTAATGGCTGAAGCAACTCCATCCTGCCGATTGTTTTCGAGGAGGAGGAACATGGCAAACGTGCTGCGAGGCGAGACGCCACTGTTGAAAACAGTCGCTCTGAAGGGACCCAGACTGCTTCAGGTGTACTGACCATCCTTAGAGCAGCTGAGTGTTCAGCTGCTGCGCCCCCGTGTGGTCGCGGGCGTGCAGTGAAATTCTTTGTGTCGCAAACACCTCGATATGAATTTTAGATTGAATTCCAAGTGATCGGAAAAGCACTCAACAATCAGATATCATCGTTTGAAAATGCCCATCCTCAATGCTTAAAGAAAAAAAATATGTATCAACTTTTAAGTTTTACACAGATTATTTGCGGGAAAGGACTGTACGTGGAACGTCAGCGTGTCCAATCTCTGAAAATGACTTTACTAAATCCCATCTAAATCTCGTTGTAATTCTCTGGTGTTCTGTCAGCGCAATGCACCGACATTATGTTTGTCGTGAGGAGAGTCGCAGCGTTGTTCCGTGACACTTCGCTGATCATGAGCATCGGTAAGCGGTTTTATGCATTTTTCCGCTTTGCCGCGTCACTTTCTGTGCGGCGTCTGCGGTAGTTACCATTTCGGCAAAGATGCAACCCAGGCTCCAGATGTCGACGGCCGTGGAGTAAAATTTGCATCCCAAGAGAATTTCCGGTGCTCTGTACCAAAGTGTTACCACCTAGGGGAAGAAAGAAAAATAAATAAATAAATAAATAAATAAAAAATCAGCAAGACAACCGAGCTGGTGGACACGATTTTGGGCTTGTGGGTTAGCGAGGTAACTTCAGGGTTAGCTTTCGGTTTTCCTTGTCATGAAGGTGCCTGACTTTTCACTGGGGTACATCGCCGCGGTAACTTAAGAGGACGCTGCAGAACCTTCTCCGG
>CAAKHG010042786.1:0-10773 GCA_901007715.1 Dactylopterus volitans | reverse complement strand
TTAAGTTTCTGCCTGTATGTGGGGATGAGATGGACCAAACAGTGGTCGGAGTGACCCAAGGCTGCCCGGGGAACAGAGCGGTATGCACCTTTAATGACGGTGTAGCAGTGGTCCAGTGTGTTGCTGCCTCTGGTGGGACAGCTCTGCCTCTGGTGCTGCTTGTATTTAGGAAGTTCGTGGTTTAATCTCGCTCTGTTAAAGTCTCCCATAACAATAAAGAGCGAGTCCGGGTGTTTCGCTTCAAAGCCGTTTAATTGTTCAGCGAGAGTTTGCAGCGCTTCACCTACGTTGGCTTGGGGGCGGGTGTAAACTCCAACTAGATGAAGGAGGAAAACTCCCGCGGCTTACAGTTTATGACGAGGGACTCTAGATTTGGGCTGCAGTGTTCAGACAGCACTGTGACAGATGTGCACCAACCTTGATTAATATAAAAGCATATCCCACCGCCCTTTGATTTCCCCAAGAGCTCCTTGGTGCGGTCTGCGCGGTGGAGAGAGAAGCCCGGAAGGTGGAGTCCGACGTCAGGTATGGCTTCACTGAGCCAGGTTTCAGTGAAGCAAAGGGCAGAAGAACGTGCAAAGTCCTTGTTGGATCCGATGAGGAGAAGCAGCTCGTCCATCTTGTTGGACAGGGAGCGGAGGTTCGCCAGGTGGATGGAAGGGAGCGGTGTGCGGTGGCCGCATTGTCGGAGTTTGACGAGCGCGCCGGCCCGCTTACCTCTTCTGCGTCTCCTCCATGTCCCATGCAGAGCTGCTGCTCCACCAACCAAAAGTTCAAGAAAAGTCTCTGGGTTCGAGTGGAATGAAGGAAAAGTATCCGGAGATGACTCCCTGATTGTTAGCAGGGCGTGTCTGCTGAACGTGATGGGGTTGGAGTGACCAAATGCAAAGAAAATAAACAAAAACAGACAAATTCCCGGAGAGCGCTGTGCCGAGGCTGCCGTCTGCGGCGCCATCTTCAATCAGTCCAGCCTGTTGGATCAGAGCATCCCGCACTCTGAGGGAGAAGTTTTAGAGTTTGATGGCCACAGGCAGGAAGGACTTCCTGTGCTGGTCAGTGGTACATTTTGGTGAACTGTGTCTTGCCCTGAAACGGTGGTTCGGTTCTGTGTGACTGTTAGGCCTTTGCTTATTGTGGGATGTGGCGACACAGTTGGATATGTTGAGATTGGGAGCACCAATGATTTTTATGTGCAAGTGTTTTTTCAAGTGTGTGATGTGGGACATCAGGTAAGAGGGCTGCATTGGGATTGGGTCTCGCAGGAGCGGGCGCTTTGAATTTTGCAATGGGGGGAACGGACGGCTAAAAAAACACAGCGGGATCAGGATGTAGCATGGAGCTGACAAATGGTGAAGAAAAGAAACTGAAATGAGGTCTTTATGACGCAAAAAAAAGCAAGGCAATTCAGACATTTGGAGGAGTTACTCAATTGTTTGTGACAAAGCTGGAAACGAACTGGACTTGGTCAGTTTTGACAAATGTGCAAAAATACTAGTCTACAACGGGCACAAATCCGGCACTTCTGGGTTGACGCGGCACACCTGCACTGTCGTCCTCGGTCAAGGTAAGCTGCTTTTCAAGGATAAACAACTTCTCCCTTCACACATTAAACAAGAAACTACTGAGAAATGTGTGTAAAGGAACCCCTTTAATCACTTTACTAATAGTCTATAAAATTACATGTTTTCTCCAGTGGGACAAGAGAGGACACACAATCAATGCATCTCTATTATTGTGCAGGCATAATTTCTCAGTTTTGCGGGTGGGAGTTGACATACACATTGCGGTTGCACAATGTGTAATGGTCAGAAATTCAGCGGGAGCAGGCAGGAGCGGGATGAAGAAAACAGTCCCGCGCAGGGCTCGACATCAGGTCAGACACGCTTAGAGGTGTAGCACTCTGTAACGCACCAAGTTCAAAAAGGTTCTGGCGTATGGCCAAAGTATCTAAAGAAAAGATCTCAAGTATCAAAAAGGGACTGCAGTCGGAGACAAAGTTATCAGCACAAATATCCTTCATTGGTCAGTAGAGGCAACACCAACAAAGTGGGGAGTTCCCCGGGGAAAGGACGAACTCCACTACTTGAGGATGGGTCTCTTATACTCTAAGGGGCTTCTGCCCCTAACGCCCCCTCCTCTTTTGGCCCGCCTCGGGCAGTTTTCCTAAAAATCTAAACATCCTGATCTCGATTCTACCGGAGGAGAGTGTCTATCTTGCCTTCAGGACTTTCTCCATCATTTAACCCTCCTCCAGTAAAACCAAGCTCTCCCCCGTCTTGTCAAAGCCAGCTACGAGGAAATCCCCAGCAAGGTAAAGGAGGTCAACCGGAGCTGGAAAGCACCCAGGCCTCACGGATACAGCAATAAACGCAGCACAAGGGAGACAGTCTGATATGCAGAAGTAATGATGATGAATGCACTAAGAGCTAAATGATTAAAGCACTTGTTGATTATATATGTTGATTTCATATTATAGCTGATGAATAAAAAGATGATTTGATAAAGATATGTAAAGATGAAACAAGAGTAAAAGAATTAATGTATTAACCAACATTTTTGAGAGATTAGAGTGTGAGGATGAGTGCACTAAAGTAAAACAGCATTTACTTGGAGAGGCCAGCCTGACCTGGGCCATGATAGGAAGTGACCAGTTTAGGATGTGTGAAAAGCAGAAGTGGAGAAACATAGCGGAACAATGCTCAAAGGCAACAACCAAGGAAGGCAAGGATGTGTGTCAAAAAATCCGGGCACACGGATACAGGCATGTTTGCAGTACCGCTGTAATGTTTTGCAGTACCGCTATAATGTCAAATTTAAATCAATTTCATGCTGTTGCTACCTTGCTAAACTGCTTTAATAAAAATACTGAATTGAATTTAAAGAAGTAGTGGACAATGAATTTTTGTGTACTTTGATGACAGTAAAAGTTGGGGTTACTCTAGCTCCTAAACATAACAGTGTCCTTGCGGCTTTTATTCCCAGTCACTAAAATGCCACCTAGCAATTTACCAAGTGCGCCGATCATGAGAGGGGAGCTGCCACAATCGGTGTGACTGAATATATTTGACTAACTCATGGGCTATTCGGTTAGCAGGATTATCAGAGGAGGCAGGATAAGACATCAGAATGACAAGGCAGTGAGACGCTTGGCGAATCTCCTCGCCACCAGCTTAACAAGTAGGTCAACACTATTTGGAGTAACTCTATAGTCATCGACTTCGGACCCTCGTGACAGAGAGCTGGACCAGTCCAGACTCTGGTTAGACCAAGTCTGATTACTGGGGATCGACATTCGACATCAGTTTTGGCCTTCTCGCTTCCCCTTTGACAGACAGATCGGTATGATTACCTCCCCTAACGACCCTCGTTATCCAAATACACGAAAAATGAAACTAACAAGTGACCCTGACTGGTTAAATTGTGAAAGTTTCAGGAGGATCAATAAATATATTACCATTTCAGCTTGCAATGCATTTGTCCCTGCTCAATAAAAGTTAAAATGGTAATGTAGTTAATGATCAAAAATTGTTTTGATGTGGACACTTTTGACCTTTGACAGCAGATGTTCTCTACTAATTTTGGTGGTTTTCATTTTAAAGGTGGTTGATATGGAGTGTGATGACGAAGACTCTGAGGCACAGCAACCCTCAGTGCCCGCAACGTCTGTAAAAACTGAAATGGCCAACAACGCAATAGACTTCCGCCTTGGATCAAGTGAAGATGTCAAAATGGCACATATTAAAGTACCCGAGGCTGCTGACAACACGAGCAGCTGTCTGACCTTGTCTGGAAGTAGTGAAGATGCATCAGGTCTACATCCGTCTGAAACTGGGTCAAATACGACCCTTTTCCATCCTGATTTCAAACAAATTAAAGCTGATATCACTTCAGACACAACTTGGAGTCCATTAAACAAAGCAACCATGTCTGAAGAGACTATAACTGCGGCAACTTCAGATTCCGCGTGTGAAAATAATGAGGCCTTCCTCGAGAATGTGTGTATGGAGACGCCCGTGGAGTCGAACACTGGTGTCGCACCAGTTGATGATCGACCACATTCTGCCCCCAACGTGACCACATCCACGCCTGCCACCTCCGAACTCAAGCATCCTATCGCGGAGCTACCACGTTCCACAAGCAGCAAGATGAAGCCTGATGGGAGCCGCTCAAACGTCGGTGAGTATTATTTTCTCTGTTCTGTTTTTCACCCATGTCTGTTGGGCCATTAGTTTGTTTGTCCACAGCTGTCAGAAGGATTATGTAAAAGCATTCAGGTCAATTTACATGAAAATTGGTCGACAGGTGGAGAATTTGCCAAGAAAAAACACATTTTTTCAGGTTTCGATAAAGTTGAACATTTTTTCTATAAAGTTTAATAAAAATTTCATCTTGAGTGGTGACAGTCTCAATAGCCTCAATTTAAGATTACATTTTAATGATGGCAAAAGGCAGCAGCTGGCCTGTGAGCAACTGCGAGCAGAGTGATGGAGCACAGGCATGACTTGAGGTAGCAGATCTTTATTTAAAAGCTCAATATGGCTGCTGCAAGTGTCATTATTCACTGCGAAATCTATATCTGCTCCATCCTCAAGAAACACTAACACATCTAAAATGAATCAACCCATGTCTTGCCAGTTAAATGTTTTTATTGTGAAGCTGCAGCAGATGAAGATTATTAGTCAGCACTGATGATAAATTATTGATCTCTGAGAAGTTGCAGAGAAAATAGAGGGGCACACTGTGAAACTCAGATATGGCAGTTGTAAAAACAAAGAAACTTTTTTCTCTTTCAAAAGCATTCCAACTACCCCCCCCTCACCCCCCATGTCTTAGTGAAATGTATTTTAGCTTAATATTTTTCATTGACATGCTCATGGTTCTGGGTTGATATTGTGGTCTGTAGTTGCTTTGTCTGAGTGGACAACAGTACACGTCTGCGAGGGTTTCCTCCAGCAGACGAAAGCCTCGTCCCAGTTTGGTGCGGTACGATACGCATTGGAATGGTCAACCCTAAAGTTAGTTTGCATTTCCATTGCCTACCATACGATACATGGTGGGCGGGGTTTATTTCGAATGGTCATCAGGAAGAACAACCTCTGCCTCTTTCTGCCCACACCACTCCAGCTGTTGTGGTCTTTAATATGACGATAGTCACTGCGGAGTTTCTGGGTTTGGTCCGGTGTTGCTCAGCCGTTAGCTTGAAGCCCTCTGCAGCCTCTCCGAGGGACCAGCGGACGAGCTTCTCTTTTCTTTGCTGCTCTGTCCACCTCCCGCCACGTCTCCTCCCTCCCCTCTGTGTTACGCGCTACCGTTTTCCACAGAAAAACCAAAAACCTGTAATCTCCACTCGTGAAAATCAATGATATATTCAAACATGGCTGGTTTGTGTTTGATTTATTTCCACCGCTGTATCTCCATCTGTGTGACCAATCAGTGAGTGCAGCGTGTCTCGCCCCCACCCTTTATGCACGGGGTCAGTGTGCTTGGTACCCCAGCCGAGGGGTTACCAAAATCCGAACGGTACGGTTTCTTTGGTACCATCCACATTTTGTCAGTGAAAACACCTACAAAAGTATAGCATACAATACCAAACTGCTTGGTGGAAACAGGGCTTAACCTGTCCAACCGTGTTTGTTTGGGGTTTTTTTTAACTTCTGAATGCTCTCAATGTCTTGTTTTTGGCTTTGGGTACCTAATGCAAGTTTTAAAATGACAAAAAAAATTGGTCTCCTCTAAATTGTATCAGTTACATGTAACCAGGCCTCTTAACTTCCTGCCTGCACCTCCTGAGTGTGATGTCTGGCTCAAACTACTACAAGGAAGTAAGTCAAAAACCTTAATTAACACATCTAACTGAAATATGTCATATATTTTGTAAAGGGTCTACTAATGATATATAATGACAGTTTTATGCCTGCACGCAAATGTCGGACACAAGGTCAGTAAATTGTAGCATGGCTACATTTGGTACCACGAGCATAACACATAGTGAAAGTGATTGACAGTGATGGTCCAGCCAGAGAATAGCAGGGCGAAACAGGCCATTTGCCTGCTAGACTCCTAAATGGTGAAGCAGAGCTGATTTATCAGGAGGATTTCACCCTCATAATTCCAGACCAATCACCAGATGTTTTCATTTTAAACAAAAAAACAAAACAAAAAAAACCACTGACTTTTTTAAAAATCTTAAGGACTGACTTTGGAAAATGCCTCAGAGTGATGTCTGAGCTACAGGGACAGCTTCCTCTTCAGCTTTTTTTGTTTTGTTTTTTTTAAATCCCAACTGTGGAGATTTGTATAAGTGATTACAACCTCACTACCTCTTCAAAGTCGTTGCCACAGCGATTGTGGAGTCTAGAATATGTTTTCTGCTCATGAGACACAGATGTAGTCGTATTAGTAATAACAATAACTTGAATTTATATAGGGCCTTTCACGAAAACCCAAAGACGCTTTGCACTGCAGAGGAGAATAAACAAAACAAGCTTGAGGCCATAGAAGAGGGCGAAGAGGTGGGTTTTTAGTAGTATTTTGAAAGTGTCCAGAGATTCTGCTGGGAGTGGCGGCTGTCACGGAGACAGCTCTGTCTCGAAAGGTTCGTAGTCTGGTGTGGGGGACGGAAAGTAGACCCATGCCTGAGGATTGGAGGTTCCGTGATTGTATGTAGGGTCGGAGGAGGTCTGGGAGGTGATGAGGAGCCAGAGCGTGGAGGGGTTTGTAGGTGAGGGGGAGGATTTTGTAGGTGATGCAGAAGTTGACCGGGAGCCAGTGGATGGAGTTACTTTAGACCAGTTACTGCAGTTTTGAAATGTGCATGCCACAGATTGAAATGATACTTTGTAGTCAGCCACGGGCACACACACACACACACACACACACACACACACACACACACACACACCTCTCTGTTGTCTCCTCAAAATGTGGCAAGGATGCAGCGCAGTGATGAGATGGATGCAACCCATGTGTGCGACTGGTGTATGCATGGAGCCGCAGGGTGAACCCTGCCATTTACTTTAACACCCGGGCACCCCCAGTCCAAGCTCACATTTCATGGCCAGTCATCCATAAACTTGAACAGTCGGCCATCACTGCAAAATGGCATCCTTCCAAACAAAGTCATCCTGACCCTGGACGGTGGACCTCATAGCAAAATAGCCATCCCGATATCAACTGCCCTGCTTTTGAGTCCTGTGATGTAACTTGATAGTTTACCATTTACAGTTCAGCCATGAGTCAGCGGTGAGTTTGTTTTGGCTCGTGCCAGTGATGATGCTCACGATACATTTGTCATGCTGATACATTCGATAAACCATGTAATTCAATAAAAAAAAACGTTTATTTGTCCGGGGGTGAGGGGGCGCGCGATTTAAAGGCTTGGTACCACATATACCACCACCACCATATACCACCACAAGGTACAATGGCACTACTGGAGGCAGGTGCTTGTCTTGTTTCTCAGGTCTTTTCCATCATGTAGCCTCCCTCCAATACAAACAAGCTTTCCCTGCTTTATATTTTTGCTAAACATCTGCTTGGCCTACCCTCTTCTCCTTTGACAGACGGATGACCATGCATATTTTCATTACCCTTTCCTAATCCCTTTAGTGACCTGTATCCGTGTTTGGCGCTTCCCATAGTAATCTTGCCCCCCTCCCCTCCCTCATGCTCGGATGATGGCTTCAAAACCTCTCCGCCTATAGGTGATTATGTGATCAATAACTCACTGCCCCGAATAGGCCACTGTCGACGTCGACAAATTATTCCTCATCAGGCCCTTTCCTCGCTTAAAGTGTAGTCATTTTCAGTTGAATGTGATTGAATTAGATAACTTTTCACGTAGCTCCGTATCTCAAGACTTTGTGCATTTACTTCATTCCTACTCTACTCGCCAGTACGGATGAGATCTAGATTTGGTTCTAAAACAGTCATAATGGGTCTCAAGTGTAACTAATTGAAACCTGCAGAAGCTCTCGTTTTGTAATTTGATGTGCTAACAGGTCATTTTATTTTGCTGTCACAGGAGAAATGATTCAGGGCCCGAGAAAATTGAAACTGCCGTTGCGGCCAGTCATAGGTGGGTTGCCTCCATCTTTACACGTCTTTTCACTCCCATTACTTCATGCCGTTTCACAAAGGAAGACATTTACATTTAATGTCCCTGATCAGGTCTGGACTCTGTCTGGGAATGTCGGGACCGTCAGGGAATAAACCAGTGCCCGTTCTTCTTGTGTGAGAGCTGCAGCATGACGCTCTTTCTCTGTGACATCAATCAGCACCTGGTCAGCTCGGCGCACCAGTTCAAATACATGGTAAGCGGCGGGGAAACACGGCTTCCTGTCACATTCACAGTTGAAGTCGAGGTGCTGTTGCTCCCGCATCTCTGACTGTGGTTTGACTTGTGTGTCTTGAAGGAGCGAAAGTACCGCGACTTTTTGCTCCAGTTCTGGTATGAGGATGATCTGCTCCCTGAAATGAAAAAGACCATTCTGGAAGGCGTTGCCCAGCTTCTCTCAGCTCGGGAGCAATTCCAGAAGAAGAATATGAAGGTATGTTAAGAGGACGATGTGTCATGCATGATGTCACAAGCGTGTCTCTTCAAAATCTTTAGTTGTTTTAATGAGCGTGCTGTAGGCAGTTGTTAAATGTGTTTAACTTGCAGAGAGAAGAAGAAAGAAAGAAATGCCCATTATGCTTATTGCACCCCTTTGTTTCCTCTTTCAAGGTGGTGTCTCTGAGCCAGGCGTTATATGAGGGGCTTCGAGTGGCTCCCTTCGCTGAAGGTAGCGGCGCGCATCGTCCCAGAGCTTCATCCTTAAGCGCGTATGGGACCGTGAATTCATCTCGGTGTTGCCATCTGCTTTTCACAGCTCTAAAAAAAGTGCAGAAGATCAAGAAAATGCAAAGCGCCACTGGCTGGCCGCCTGTCAGTGCTTTACAGCTGACACCCCAGTCAGAAGGTAATTTGTTTCCTCACTCTTGCACACAGCTAAGTGAGTGAGTACATGACAGACATTAGGTAGTCAGCGAGTGTACGAGTTCTGGTTTCATTTTCACAGACCGGGAGCCTGAGGACAAGCAAAGTCAAGAGGAATATGTCCCTCAAAAGAGGCAGTCAGATCCAGCTTTTGAGACAGATGAGAGCACTGAGAATGGTACACATGGGGTTTTTTTGTTTGTTTTTTAACAAACTCAGGGTCCACTTCCAATCATAGAAACTGCAAAGATTTTTGGCATCATCAGACTTACTAAAAACAAAGCCTAAAACCACCCTCATGAAATTTTCTTAAGCTTATTTGGCTTCAAATCTCGCTGTTTTGAAATCCTCACTTGAGTTACCAGGTGCCGCTATGACTCGTACTCGGGTCTCACAGTTATAACATACAAAGACATTCATGCTTCTGAGTGATTTTTGAATGTTTCTTTATATTTTATAAACAGCAGGAAACCATCCCTGTAGTTTCACAATTAACCAAGGGAGGCACTCTTATCTCTAATGTTTTCAGGTGTTAAAATGTTAAGATTGAGAATTAAAATGGGTTCTCTCTGTTAAGAAAAGCCTTGGCCAACATCAGAGGAACGTAAGATGCCACTTCGCCTTTGCCTTGTCCACAAACAGGAGCCCGATATATCCCGTAAGTTGCATTAAAACAAAGCCAGCTTATTTTGATTATGTAACCCCCAAATTTTTTTCTCCAACGTTTGTGTGTCTCTTTAAGAAGCGAGACGAAAACCGCAGAAAGATATGACTGAAGAGGCTGCCACAGTTGGAGGTTGGGAGGTCACCAAACAAATCTTGGAACCTCTGGATGCAAAGTGTCTCGGCTCCAAGGCTGATGCTGTGAACTCTTTATCCCCTGGTGCTAGCACATGCCAGAGTCTCCAAAAGACCTGCAAGAGAGACTCCTCCATGCAACTAACCAGGCCCTTCTCTCAGCAGCAGCAGCAGCAGCAGCCTAATTTGAAAGCACCACCCGATTTTCAAATGAAACGGGCAGAGGACTACTCCCCTGAGGAGGTGAACATCTTAATAGCTCTGTTGAAAGAGATGAAGTCTGAGGGTCAGCACTGCCAGTCAGCTGCAGATGATGCTGCCAGCCACAGTGACCAACCGCCCCAGGAGACTCTCACTGCTCAGAGCATCGCCGGAGATGTGAGCCAACTCCAGTCTGTGCCTGGTCAGATATCACAGCTGCAGGAGAACGTGGTGACTGGCGGCACTCTGGTTTCGCATTTACCTCCTAAAGGCTTCATGTCAGATCCCACAAAGCAACTGTTGATGGGCAGCTATAAGCTACAGAGCCATGCAGAGCGAAACATTGGCTTTCAGGTCACACACCCACCCCGCACAGCAGCAGCAGCAGGCCCCTTTGACATTAGGCCAACTTTGGGAGCTGATGGTCACTCCAGCCGCATGGTTTCTTTCACAGCACCAGAAACACCTTATGTATACGCTGGGGGTTCATACCAAAGTGAAGTGCACTCCTCTACGGCATTTGACCCAAGCCAGGTTTACCGGAAGCAGGGAGCAAACCTGTCCCAACCGCAGCAAGATCAGCCGGTGCGGGAGCAGCAACTGCAGCTGGTGCGGCAGCAGCATGAGCAGCAACTGCAGCCGGTGCGGCCGCAGCAGCAGCAGCAGCAGCAGCAGCAGCAGCAGCAGCTACATCTCCTGGTGCGGCAGCAGCAACATCAGCAGCTGTATCTGCCGGTGCTGCAAAATCAGCAGATTCATCTGCTGGCGCAGCCAGGGCAGCAGCAACAACGTCAGCC
>CAAKHG010042785.1:39696-50048 GCA_901007715.1 Dactylopterus volitans | reverse complement strand
TAAGATATTACATAAATTTGTAGACTGCGGTTTACGTCATTCTGATATACCTGTTTATTACATCATTGTAGGGCTGCTCTACTGTGGTTTTAAAAAAAATTCCAAGTATTAAATTCTTTGCATTTGTTAAAAAAAAAAAAAAGTTTCTTTTATAAATACATTTATATTGTGGCAAAAATCAAGGTCAAATTTTAAACCTCGAACATACACATGACAGAATGTTTTAATATGCAGCTTTTTCTAGATAATTTACCTGGTGGTAACCAGATTAATTGATTTGATTGGATGAACGTGATCATCCCGCTGAATGAGTGAAAAATGTGAGGAAGACCTGTAGATATTGCAGTCCAACATCTGAGCTATATGTGGACCTTGGAAAAAGTCTGCATTATTATCAAACCCAATTATTGTTAAATCATTAACACATGCTTTTTAAATAATTTGAACACAGCACAGAGAATTGTATGACAATGTAGCAACGCATTACAATACAAAGCAGATTGTGCGTGGGCGACGGGAGGCCATATGTTTGTATAAAGAACTTTCCTGTAACTTTGCTGACAAAAGTGACAAACAAATTAAATCAATTATAAATATGAGGAGACAGAAGTAATTAGAGGACACAACAATAAAATGGGAAAAAGTTGTCAGTGATATGAGCCGTAATGTGCTGATATTTGCCTTTGAGGGTTTGAAAAATTAGGTGTGCTATCTCAGTACGACTGCTGGTATCGTTTGTCATTTATTATATAACCCCCGAAACCTTTGAGACATGTATTCATAAAAACAAGGAGGGGAAACTGGGAAACTGTCACTAGGTTACTGCAGATTCAGTTTTATTTAGTGTTCAGCATTATCACGCAATTAGTTCCTTGCAGTTATCCCACACTGGGTGCATCCCACAAGCTTGCACGCCAGCTAGCTCTCTCTTTCTCCCTCATGCACGCGAGCAAATTCACACACTTTTCATTAATGACATGCATGCATGTAGCAGTGGCACCATGAAGGCCCACACACACACAAACGCACATGGCATGTAAACACGCAGCCTGGTTCCAATAGGATTAGCATATCATCAAAGTGTATCTTCTGTGCAGCAACACACACACCGCAGCAGAAATAGCCTGTTTCTGGAGATTAGATGCATATTTATGAATACAGGAGGGCTGACATCTCCTGATAGAGACGATAATTTGGCTGTTATTACGTCCGATGTCAGTCTGTCAGTTGTCTTTGTAATCAAAAAGTTCCAAACTCAAAAGCTTAAAACTTTTAGAGGTAAAGTTGGATGACTTTGGGTTCGGCGAGTGATGTCTGGAAGCAGAAACAGCCTCAAATACTGTATGTGGTTTAGTCGGGAAGAAGGGATTTAATTTGTGGTATCTGTAGCTTGCGAGGACTCACAGGTGAGCCAATGTGCGCACCTCCAAAATCCCAGCTACCAATTATGTATCTGTGATGAGAGGAAGGAGCACAGAGCTTGGGTCGACATCCAGCTGTGAATTAATAAGCGCAACCACGGCAAAAGACACAGTAGGTTGTGTATTTTCCAACAGGGGTTTCAGTTTTTCCGGTTCCTGCTTCATTTCCTCCAGCTGGTTCCAGCTGGTTGAGCAAACACTGCCCCCTGGTGTTTGTGCTCTGTGTAGTGTGTGTGTGGGCAAATGTTTGCATGACATTCACACGTCTACAAACTCACAAGTGATTGTGCAGTAGCACTACATTGACATTTAAGTTTGTTCAATGATTTTGGACATTAATGGAACTGCATGTGTACGTTTGCTTTACAATTGCTGCCATCTGCAATGAGAAATATTGGGTCTGAATGAACCGAAGCTTAGAATTTCGAAATAGAATCTCTCCGGGTCATGATAACCAGGAAGCTGCCACATCCAGCTGGTGGTCACCAACACATAAAGCACTCTTTAAGATTATGTTTTGCTTATTTCTTTGTTTCGAACACATCTAAAAAAAAAAAAAGAAAAAGAAAAGAAGTACAGCTCGGTAATTAGTGACTTTTAAAGGTGCCTCTAAAAAACAAAACAAAAAAACTTAAGTGATGGCCAGACTACATAATTAAGCACAACATTATCACCACATCATGTTTACCATAGAATATAATGCAAAAGCCATGTCACCCTCATGCAAATGACTGGGATGACCAAAATATTAGGAACACCTTTCAGTACAACCCAGTACAGTTCAACAGGATCACAGCATTTAACAATCATTAAAAAGTGCCAGCACCTCTCTCAGATAGATTCAATAAAAATTCAACATAAAACTCCTCCTGAGGGTGGAGAATTTTTATTGCAGGGCTGTTGCATTATATTCTATGGTAAACATGCAGTGTTTTATTGTTATGCTTGATTGGTGTAAATGGTCCATTTAAATGACATTGATCTATCTACCAACCACTAAGCAAGCAAACAAGCTAAATGTTTTCCCAAAAATTACTCTTTTGAAGCAGCACTATTTCATTTTGCTGAGCAAATAGAGCTTATGTGGTATTTAATTACATTGAAATGTCAGCACAAACAGCACCTTTGTTATTATTATTATTATGTAAGGAAGAAGCCTGGGTCAGAGAGGAACAGAAATATGTTTTTGACATGCGGTGAAAGGACTTTTGGCCCTCGTGCTCCTGGTGCTTCCTCGCCTCCTGTGTCAATGTCGGCTTTGGTCTCTTCGCCTCTTCCGCGATGCACTCACTGAGAATTCTGACTAGCTTGTAGCTTTCATTGTAAAAGTGTGATGCATCGCTCATGGGAGATCCCCATCAGCCCCATCAGCTCAACTTTAATTCCATGCAGCCGATGTATGGAGTGCAGAGTGGGAGTGACAGATACACCATTTTCTGCCTGTTGCAAGTCAGTGTCCCATCAAAATGATTACGGGGCAAAGAAGTCTGTTTTCTTTATATTCTTTTTTTTTTTTTTCTTGTCGGTTATAAGGAAGTAAGAGTCAGAGATAGGAAGGGTGCATTTGAATGTACATGAGCATCTAACACAGCCAGGTCATTGAATGCCTTTAATCATCAAATCTCTAGACCTTTTGTTGGATACAATTTTGTCATTCTCTGAAATGTGAGACTGAAAATTATAATTTGAAAAACAGAAAAGTAGTTGCTTTGAATGGATATTTAGACTGGACATTTCCGTGTTGGTTTGTATCGATCGTTAATCTCAGAAAGCCCTGAACTGAGAAACCGAGCCCGAGCAGCCGCTCTGATTGTGGTGTTGTATTGCCTCACACTGCTGAAGTGAGCAGCAGGGAGTTCAGCTGCCATCGTGTTGTGCCGGAGGGCTTTTTCCACTAAGCCGAGGCTGACTGTGTGGACATGAGTCCTGTTTGGCCCCTGTGTATCACCCTTACCTCTGCAAGCCCAACTGGATTATCTTCCAAATGTCAGAAAATCTGAAAAGATATCAAATTAAAAACACATTAAAGCAATATATCACTGCTTCCATTAGCTTTAATTATATTGGAAGCAGGTAGACTGATGTATCCCAGAAAGTTAAAAAAAACAAACAAATCACACCTACTTTTTAATGCCCTCTAATGGTGCTTCAGACTATTTTACTGAATAAAATATGCACTTCTAATATAATTCCAGTGCGTTTGATAAAAAACGTTGCGTAACTCCTGAAAATTTGCTTGGTAAAATATGTCGTGTTTACGCGAAAACCACCTAGATGTTTATCCATGAGGTGCTAAAACGTATAGCTTTAGACTGAAATTTCATTTTCACATCCAGTCTATTTTTCACATTATGCAGTCAACTATAAGGGGATAAATTATTTAAAAAGTTACATATCCTCACTTTTAAGTCCACTCAGAATGAGAAATTCCTTTTTTAACCTTTCTGATCACATCCTTATTCATACTCTACAGTACATGCTGAAAAATTAAGAAATAGAAATATCCATTCTCTTTGCACCCTTTATCAAAATGTGACACATTTACATGAGCTTGAGCCAACAAAGTTAAAAAAAATAAAATAATGGCATTCGCCTGTTAATTAATCGTCAACCTTAAGCGGCATGGGTGAGCAAGCTTGTTAGCGTTAAACTGATATGCCTGCATGTCTTTAGATGTTTACTACATCAGACCCATGTTTCATTTCGCCACAATACAGTAACTGAACTCCTGCTGGCTAAAATATAATTTCGTTAGCAAGGTATTTTGCAGCAATATGATATAGCATATAGCCTTCGATGACTTTGTCTCTCTTTCCCTTAAAGATGATCAGGTCCAATCACATCCCTCGAAATGTTCTGCTTGCCGGTCCTTTTTTACTCAGACGTACTGTACATCATGACACTTAAACTTGAAAAGACATTACCATTTTTTGTTCTGAATATTGGATCACTTCTGCTCACAAGCCTGCCACAAGTTCAAACCCCAAAGCTCAGAGACCCGAAGACAGAAACGCAGAATGATAAGTCATCTTATCTCTCTTTATAGCTGCTGCCTATGAGTCACAAAGACGAGAGAAGAGGAGAGGAAAGGACAGGAGAAGAGGAAGGAGGTGAGATGAGGAGAAGAGAGGAGAAGAGAGGAGGCAGGAAGTGAGTGAAATGTGGGCAAGGAGATCAAATCAAAGGAGATGATAAAGACAAGAGGAGACAACTAGAGTAGCTGGGAAACAGAGGTGTGGTAGGTAGGAGGATTATGAAAGCGCAGGCGGTGGGCAGAGGAGATGTGACATTAAGAAGGAAAGAATAAGACGCACAAAAGGACAGAGAACAGATGAAAAGAGAGAATGATCAAGAAAAGAACGCGAGACTCTGATGGGAGAAATTTTCACTTAGCCGCCATGAAATTACAAGAGTGAGTGCACACTTGGCGCCACGTTAAAACCACACAGTCAGCTTGGAGTGATGTGAAGGCAAATGAAGAAATGCTATTATTGCTTAGATACAGAAGCAGAGAGAGGAAGGTCGGACGTTTCCCAGGTTTGAAACACTGCCCTGCGCATTGAAATGGGATGGCTCTGCACTCTTCACCAAAGAGGCTAGCACATGATTCAAATGAGCAGAACTGTCGTTTTCAGAGGAGCAGAGTTCAGGCTGTGATTAAAAATGTGCTCAACACTCGCGGCCTGGAAGTGAAGAGAGAGGAAGAGTTGAGTGGTGGGGAGGAGCAGCAGCCAAGGCCGGTGCCAGGCGCTCTGCTCTCACGTGGGATGGCTGTAATTAATTTGGATGCTCGGCTGCTGGGTGGCATCAGCAATACTGTGTGTGTAAGAGTGTGTAAGAGTGTGTAAGTGTGCGTGCGCGTGTGCGTGAATAGACCTTTTATCAGCGATGACATATCCCCGCCCTCCTACTGTACGTTGCCCTTGAGGTGGCTATTTGCATTAGCGTCAGAGCAGGATGCATAAGCTAGCTGCCACACACACGCACGCACACACACGCACGCACACACGCACGCATGCACGCACGCACGCACACACACAATTGTTTTAATTTAAAGTTACAGATCATTTTCAATCTTGGTCTTTCTCCAGGAAACAAAAGTGGTATAATTATTACTGTATAAGTAATTTTTTGCACTTGTTAAAAAGAGTGCGTTGTCATTGATCCTCTGCTTCTGCAGTCCCGCAGTTTGAATTTCAAACATGGTTATTAAAAATTGATTCATGTCTTTCCAGGGCCATAGGAAGCTATAGGTAGTGCCAGGGTGCAGATGCGGGTGGAAGAGCAGAGAATCATCTTGTATAGATAAACAGTCCATCGCAAAGCTACCATGAATGCACAGTCTTTCACACTCATAATCAAATATAAATAGGGCACGCAGCTGACTTGACCTGTATGTCTGCATTTCCATATCTGTGGAGAAAGAGCAGACAGGAGCATCCGGGTGGAGCCACAGAATGTTACAGGTCAGGGAGGCAGTTTCTTGTAATCTAGCAGACACAACAACTATGCAGCTGTGATCTCATTCTCAGCTCCTGTTGTAGCTGCAACAACATGCATGCGCGACAGTGAATCAACATACTGTATATCTTACATCATATTTAGATCATGCATATCATAGCAACAACCTGAACCAGACGGAGCCAAGTTCCTTGAGTGTTTATGCAGTTTATAGCTGAGAATGAAGTGTAACTTGATTTGTGGCAATTATTTCATGTGCAGATAATGATGCATAGCTCAATGCAGCAACATATCTGTCATCTCAATAGTGGTAAAAGAAATTTGGGGTCGTCTGCAGTTTCAAATCAAGTGCGGCTCTCTGGTACAGGTCAGACATGTTATACAGAAACCTCTATTTCTGAATCTTCCATGCCTTTGTGTGCCACTTTCATTCTCCTGCGTGTGTTTTGGCAACAATTTCCTGCTGTTGGCCTCCTGACGAGCCCCTCCGTGGACCATCACCTTATCATGGTGGAGGGGTTTGAGTGTCCTAATGATCCCAGGAGCTATGTTGTTGGTGGCAGCAGCCTCTAAAGGGTCAGACAAAGAATGGTCGATAAAAGACGCATATGGGAAGAAAAAACATCAAAGGCCCAGTGTGCCCAGCCCGGAGGGTTACCAGGGACCCACCCTGGAGCAAGTCCGGGAGCTGGGAGCCAGGCCTGGGGAAGGGGCCTGTCGGTGAGCACCTGGTAGCCGGGCCTTCGCCCATGGGGTCCGGTCAGGTCCAGCCTGAGGCAGAGACATGGGTCATGTGGAACGGACGGCAGGCCTCTGCTGCCCCAGCGACCCGCACACGGATAAGCAGAAGAAGACGAGACGAAGCGAGGCCTCCTGGCGAGAAGGTTTAATCAGTCTGGATATACTCCGCGATCACTCTGCAACTACCAGTGAATTTCACACTTGGAGTCTAAACTTACTTTCAGGCATGCCATCAGAGAGGAGCAGGAAAGTCATGCAGAATGACTCACCTCCGCAACCCTGGGATGTCAAACAAGGTATAATTTTGAATGAGGATTATGCAGCTTTCACTGATGATTTCCCCATACTGGCCTTCCCCTCATAATCCACCATCGCAATCCATCACAAAAGGACTCCCATCTGATTTTCTTTGTCACATATGAAGCACAAAGAAATCCATGAGCGGCTTCAAAACCACTCCCACCCGAATCTGGTAGAGACATGCCGTTTTTTATTATACTAATCAAATTTTGTAACTAACCTCATGCGGTCAGTGTGAACGACTGCCTACAATTGGTAATGTCCCTGAAAGTGTGTTGGCTATGCGGATTTGTTTTCATACGGCTGTGTTAAATTAGCCCATCTGGTGCGGTTCAGAGAAAATTGGCCTGTCTCATGCTTATAGAGAGCAACAAAAGAAAAAAAATGTTGTTTTTCTATATGATCACACCCGTTTTGGATAGTAACGGAACTCAAATGAATGTGAAATTATGTTTCTCCTCAGGGTGGCTGAGCACATTAGTGACTGTGAGAAAGACTTTGTGATCTGTGAAAGCCTCGGTGTCAAGCTCTATGGTGAGAGGAGCCGGCTCAGGTGGTTCAGGCTGCTTCCTGCGTGCTTTTCATTGGAAGCTCGGGCAGGCGGGACCACATTTCTGGGATGACCTGCAATCATCCGTGTTGCCCAGTCTCCCAAGGAATTGCATCCATATTGGAAACTTCTGCACCAGCAGAATACCAATGCAGGACGTAGTAAATCATTTGTGTAGCCAGGAGGAAAGTGGAGGTGTGGGGCTCAGGGCAGTGTGTGCGTGCGTGCGTGCGTGCGTGCGTGCGTGTGTGTGTGTGTGTGCGGACTTTGCGTCAGACCCTTTCAGTTAGCATTTGCGTTTTTGTTAATCATGTTCTCTTCTTTGAATTGAGGTATCAGGTATTTAACACAATTGCCAACATTAATGTCATGCCTGGTTATGGGGTTAGTTTGCTTGTGTTCAGAGGGACAAAGAAGAGGGGGGGGGCAATAGGTTATATAAGAGGCGGCCAGATGGACAACTAGGTATTTCAGAGTTTGAATTATGACTCACCCAGTCTCACCATGAAAGAAAGCTCCAAATGCATGTTCCTATGTCCATCGATGACTGTTGATGGGACTGCTAGAAGTTACCCAATCCATTAGCCATGATGGTGCCCTTTTTTTCTTGTCATTTAACAATAAACTCAATGTGAGTGTAATGTGAAGAAAATCTAAGTGCATGTCCACTCTGTTAGACTTGAAATGACCTTAATGGGACCTCAGCATGACTCACACTGGAATTGAATAATGCTCTATCAATCCAAAGCACAGTCTGCAGAAATGGCTGCTATGTTTGGGCATCATTCAAACTCAGCATCAACAGTGAGAGAACAGAACACAACATGGTGTTTGGCCAACTGTGGCCTGCACGTTTCATAATAGGTATTTGGAGGGGCCTCTAATGGTCCAATGGGGATCAAGACACGAGCATAGCTGTAATGAAGAGCGAGTGCTGTCGTTACACAGTATATCATAAAAAGTGCAAATGAGTGTGCGTCGGTGCGGGGGGCTGGCGGGGTGAAGCTGGGACATGGTGAGAGATAAAAAATAAAGATAAATGTGACAATTTGGGGCAGAAATAAAGAGAGAGAGAGAGAGAGAGAGAGAGAGAGAAAAAAGAAAATATGCAAGCACCACAGTCCTAATTAGTCAACCTTGGGCTGCCTGATGAAGGACAAACCATTGACAGAGGCAGCACTGTGCCTGCAGGCAGGCAGAAAAGGGGAACAAACACTGGCGCAAACACCCTCCCCAACACACACACACATACACACACACACGTGCACACACACACACTACTTTAATTAAATTTACAGATGTCAAAGCTCCGATCACGAAAGCAAATCCCCCACCTCCCTCTTGTCATTCATCTGTCCATCTGTCTCTCCATAGGTAGCCTCTTCCCCACCCGTTCAGCGCCACCAGGGCAGTGGTGTGACAGTTAGCGCTGTGCCCATCAAACTGAAACACTCTTTATGTCTCTCTAAGCACTCTCGCCTACATACACTCTGTCACGTGCAAAGAGAGAGCGTTCCCAGACAGCTATTGATCTGCTATGTAGCTGATAGGACGCGAACTTCCTGTAGAACAAACGTCAGCCTGTAGAAAGAGAAGTCTGCTCCAAATGTCCCCTGCAAATGAAAGAGTTCTGTTTTTCATACAGTCTGCGCTGACTTTTCCATTTCTTGAGAGCTGGTGTTTTGCAGCTCATAGCACTGAGGCACTGTCAAACTATTTTCTGCTGCAATACTTGAAGTGGCATTTCACTGACGGCTGTTCTCACCCGAGGACACAGCAGATTGGTATTTCATTTGAAATGCAGATGATATTTTTAAACTTGACCAAGAAAAAAAGTTATTCACATGCCCTCTGGTGAGCAGGGAGGGCACAAGCAGAGGAAAAATGGGAAGAAAAAAAAGAAGAGGAAAGATTGTTCATTTCAGCTGTAAAACTAACTTTTTTGGGGCACAGGGACATCTCATTGTGGAACTCTATAGCTGGCAACAAACACACGCTCACTCACCCTGACTACATGAGGATGAAGTCGCCTTTGAGTGTCAAATTAGTTCCACGTACAAGTTGCCAGACACTATTATGGATGACCTGGACTGCCGATGGCCTCCACTATGTTCACTAAGGGACACCGAGCGATAGTGAAAGAAAAACATGAAAAGGGTGACCTCTTCTCTTTACTGTGCATAGAACAGATCCCTCTTTGTCTCGCCCTTCTCTGTCTCCGCCGAGCTGCATTACCATTAAGGTAATGGTGGTAGAGGACCGTCTGAATGTGCATGTGACAGCGAGGAAGAGAGTGTATGCGCCCTAAATGCCCCTGGCACCTCCCATGAATTTAGAGAGAAACCCATCAATCCAGCAGCCAATTTGTGCTGCCAATAAGTACAGTGTTTAAGTGTTTGCGTGTATGTGTCTGTGCGTGCGTGCGCGCGCGTGTGTGTGTGTGTGTGTGTTTGTGTGTGTGTGTGTGTGCGCGCGTGGTGAGCAGGGCATCGGCCCATGTCGTCCCAGACCTCCTTCACTTAATTGGAAACGTAGATGGTTGAGTCAGCGCTCTAATCAGGAGTCTGTCTGTGAAGCTAAAGCATTTAAATCACAGGCGACCAAAATGGTCACAGTATGTGAAAATCACTTAAAAGAGTGTGTGTGTGTGTGTGTGTGTGTGTGTGTGTGTGTGTGTGTGTGTGTGTGTGTGTGTGTGTGTGTGTGTGTGTGTGTGTGTGTGTGTGTGTGTGTGTGTGTGTGTGTGTGTGTGTGTGTGTGTCAGAGAGAGTGAGAATGCATATACACGCACAGGCAAGTTACCTCTCCTCCAGTAGAGATGATGAGCTTATTATGGAGAGACATGAAACAGAGATTAAATAACAGATGAGAGCAGACAG
>CAAKHG010042785.1:19451-30539 GCA_901007715.1 Dactylopterus volitans | reverse complement strand
CACCGCGCCGCCTGCATAAGCTGCACGTGGGAAGGCAAGCAGCAGAAGAAGAACAAGAAGAAGAAGAAGAAGAAGAGAAGAAGAAGAAAAGTTTCAACACAAAAACCCCTCAAAATAATAATAATAAAAAAAAGCCAGGCGAGCCCCGCCGCCGTCTCCACGCTGCACCCGGCCAATTTGCTTTGTTCCCAGTTACCTGCCCCTGCCATCAGACGGGGGAGCCACTGGGGGCCATATTGGGGCCATCTTGGCTCCCATGGCCCCCTTTTCTCGCCACGGCCTTTAAAGTCCTGCACTGCAATGTGCATGGCCTTGATGTTTGCCTTGTACCCTACATGCAAAGCTATCATTATCCATGCCTCTTGACAATCGCAGGCCCTGTCTTTGTTACATCTGCAGCTCCTCGCCTCGGGCTACGACATGACTGCACGGTTGATCTCTCCTCTTTTACATATCGCTGCCTGTGTCTCTCTGTCTTTCTGTTTTTCTCTGCGCTCAGACTTTGTACCGCGTTTGAACCCCCAACTCTGGTCTGACAACTCGCCGAGTCTTTCTCTACCTCTCGGCCTGCGTGACACCTCTGCCGCCTTTCATCTGCTCGGCAGTTTAGCCCGCCAAAAAAAAAAAAAAAAGAAGAAGAAGGAAAAGAAAACTGTTGGACACAGGTTCAGGTTCGCGGCTGCAGGGCATCTCAAACAGTAAAACAAGTTCTCTCTTAAATCAAATCACACAAGGAACCAGCTGCTGAATTAATTTGCTTTTTTATGAACTGTAAATCGTCTCAGCATCAGTGTGAAAATCACCGCAGTATCTAGTGCTCTTTATGTTGGTGTTTGTTTGTTTGGGGCCTGATGTTGGAACACAGGAAACAAGGCTGACACACTTTCAGAAGCGCAGTCAGCCTGATGAACACTGAAATCAATATGATGCACCTCCGTGTCTGTCTGATTGCTACAAATCCAACATCATTGTTAAAACCATGTTGATACTAGAGAGAGGGTGTGTGTGTGTGTCTGTGTGTGTGTGTGCGTGCGTGCGTGCGTGTGTGTTTGAGTTATGCGCATGCCGGATAACTGTCGATGCAACTGGAGCTGCAGGACTGCGATTAAAAATGGCGATCTGCAGCTGCTAACCCTCCTGATTTGCCCGTTTCTGCATTATTTTTTATCCAGCAGGTGACACTGCAGAGCACCGATGGAGCATGACGTGACCACCACTGTATGTTTGGAATATAATACAACAGCCCTGCAGTCAGGTCTCCCTTCAGGAGGAGTTTTATGTTGGATTGTGATTGAATGTGTGTGAGAGAGGTGTTGACATGTTTGAATGATTGTTATTGGGACTGTAGTTTGTGACGCTGTTTTGGACTGTGCTGGGTAACACTGGGAGGGGTCCCTAATATTCTGGTCATCCCACTCATCCCATATTCATTCGGGTGCCAAAATATTCAAATATGTTATCATAAATATTCAATCATTCAAATATGTCAACACCATCATGTACGTTTGTGTTTCAGTCCAAACTGCCGAGCTCTTAATTGGCTGAGCCAGCAGCCTGCCAGCGCTCTCCCCTGACCTTCCTCCTCAGCTCCACGTCTGCTTCGTGCCTCTCCAAATTCCTCCAAAAAAGCGAGATTCATGTTTCAGCTGACAACTTGTGAAGCCACTTTCATTACAAAAAAAAAAAAAAAGAGCAGAAATAATCTTTCATGGCGCCCAACTGTTTCTACCTTTTATTCATCAAAAGATAAACCTCCACCGCCCCGGAGGATCACAGAGGAACACCACTTGGGAAGTCGACCGCTCTATTCTCGTTTACCACAGAAGGTAGCCGCCGGCGGCGTGTCAGAAGCCCGCCGCCACTGATCCTCACACGGAGGTCCTGCTAGTCTGCAGAGCTGTCAAAAGCAGCCCAGGCGTTTGTTCTGAGGAGGCCTCAAAGAGCAAGCTGTGCTGCTTCCTGTCCAGCCATGGACCAGACAAGCGGGACCACACCTGAGACCACGCCCACTCTGAGCACAAAGGCAGGAAGAGGCAACTAGGACCTGACGATGAATGGAGACGCAGATAAAATCCACATTGACACAGAGTCCAGATCTAATATAGATTTAAAAAGCCGATGCTGTTTGCACCCATAAAAATGGGAGCAGTATTTGTGCTTCCTAAACTGGCCAAAGTGGGTGAAGAAACATCTGAGAATGATCCAAACAAGTGAAGCTAAGTTTGATCGGTGGTTTGTGTCTGCAATTTAAAAAAAGTCACCGTGAGATCTTAGTTTTGGTGGTAGATCAGGATTCGGGTGACGGATCAGGGTTTGGGTGACGGATCAGGGTTCGGTGGTTTGGGTCATGGTTTGCGGTGCAGGGCAGTTGTGGTTTGTGTAATATCGTCTTCAGAATGATCCTCCGCTGCGGATCCTTCCAAATCGCGGTCTGGATCTGTGGTCCACGATGGGAATCCAACAACTGGCCAAAGTCCAACCTTGGTGAGCTCCATCCGCCGCCGCAAGCGTCCTCTGGTCACGACTGCTGTGGCCACTAGTTGGCATCCGCCAGTTTGCCGATGTCGGCCTTCTTTGTGCGCGCCGGCTGCAGATCTTCTTGTTATTCCTCAGATTGAATGTGAGAAGGAAAACGTGAATTTACTTTTCGGTTTTCACGCGACCACTGACTGGCTCGCGGAAGCAGCCTCCAGGTTAAGAGCAGCAGGATACGATAAACAGGAGTCTGAACATGGAGACGGGCGAGGATTTGGGTTTTTTTTTTTTCTTTTCTCCTTTTTTTTTTTTTTTTGGCAGTTTGCACCTCCAGAGCAGAGGAGGCAGCGAAACCAAAGAGCTTTTGATGAACTTGCATTGTCTTCCAGTGATGCTCTGCTGACATTCTGTGCTGCATTCAAATGAGGTCCAGGAAGGGGAGGGAGACTCGACGCCAGACAGCCTCTGATTCGGCTCCCACACTCTCTTCCTCTTCGTCCAATGTCTATTTCAAGACTCCCAACCCCCCAACGCGGTAAATTAATAATGAATGCATCCTGTCCGATTTTTAATTCGGCGCTAATTAGGTCAGGAAAGTTTGGGAGCGAAAAGGTGCATCCGGGCCACGTGGTCGCGAGTCCCGGCGGGCAGCCACTTTCATGTGAAGAGGAGAAAGTTGAACAGAGGGATGGCGAGGGGGGCGAGGCCGGTGCCAGCGGCGCCAGCGTGGGGACGGAGGGCCAGGCCTGGAGGCGGAGATAATAGAGGCGAGAAGTGGCAGCTTCAGAAACAGCGACCGCCGGGGAGAGATCAACCGTGGGCCGGCGCCGAACGGCGAGAGAGAAAAAAAAAAAAGGAGAAGAGAGCTGTCAGTCTGTTTGTTTGGATCACGACCGCTGAGAAATAATTATTCCCTTTTAATTACAATTTGGAGAAAAGAAGTGCAGCGATGGCGAGGCTTAGGACGCCGCCTGCGTCTCCAGACGGGGACGCCGGTGCCCGGGGCCGACGGCGCTGCCCGGGAGCCGCGCAGCAACACGCCGGAGGACCCGCCAAGCAATGTTATCACCTTTCACATGCCGACGAGCGAAAGAATGGACGACTTTGATCGGTGCACTTTGGCCAACTTGGGTGGTTCAAGCAGAAACTCTGGCGGTTCAGAGTGGAGGCGGAGCTGGGAGGAGGGGAGGGCGGGGCCAGCAGCGGAAGGCGGCAGCCATTGAAGGTTAACCTTGATTTTTAATGTCCCGGAGAAATTCTGCCAGGTGACACGTCGTTCTGATCTCTCGTTCCAGCTGAAAGATCTTGTCCTATCAGGGTGGAACGACTACAGGTACAACTTCTGCTTCAAGGGTCATAAATCCACCCGACTGGCTCGGAGATTACGTTCAAATAATCCATCATCTGCAAATCTCTGCAGATATAATGTTTAAGGAATCAAAAAGGACGTCCATGTCTGCCTTTTAAGACCCTAGAACGATAAACAAATTCCTCTAGATAAGCTATGTTAACAAGAATATTTATAAAAGTCTGATGTAAGTGAGGTAGAAGGAAACCTGAAGGCAATTTTCTGGCCTGTAGGCATGCACATGTCCTCTCAAGACAATTTCATATTCTAATTTTTTATTTTAGTTTATTTGAATTTAAATTTAATCGAAACCACTTTTTGATTGTCGTGTCAGATGTAAATATTCCTTGTGGCATGAAGAGGAGCAAACATTCAGTGTAACTTTAGGACGTTTTCATCAGCAGATGTCATGTGACAGTACAGGCTTGCATGCTGTGTCCTTCCACTGATGCCCAGCGGTGCTCAGCTTCTCTCAACATTAAGAAATTAGAAATGGAAAATGAATTTTCCAAAATGAAAAGAGACACAACATCATTTCTGCAGCCGCGACGGGTCTCGCAATCGAAGCATGAACCGTAAACATACTTTGACAGTTTCTTTAAGTAGCGTTGGATTATGGGAGTCTTTCATTCACATGATATTCAATTTCCTTCCCCTTTGAATGGACATACAAACTTGTTAGCTTAGCATTGGGTGAGCCCACTAACAGCCAATGTACCTGACGTTGTGTGGTGAATTCAATCATGAGGGCGGCACAGCAGCTTCACTCATTTCATGGATAAAAGACAACACACACTGATCAATAGTGATCAGTGTTAGCAAAGACTTTGGAGAACCGCGATCATTTCTTTCAATATAACAGAAGAAAGACAACAGGACCATAAAAGGAGGCCATTAGCCCTCAGAAACTATCTGATTAAAACTGTGAGCCTGCTGGCAGCTGCTACACCACACGTTAGCTTTGCAGCTAGCATGAGCCACTTATACACCCATCAGCCATAAGATTACGACCACCGCGTGTCCACCATAGAGTATAATACAACAGCCCTGCAATCAGTTCTCCCTTCAGGAGGAGTTTTATGTTGGATTGTGATTGAATGTGTGTGAGAGAGGTGTTGACATGTTTGAATGATTGTTATTGGGACTGTAGTTTGTGACGCTGTTGGACTGTACTGGGTCACACTGGGAGGGGTCCCTAATATTTTGGTCATCTTAACCCAGATGAGTGGATTGACCTAAATATTAGGGGCACCTCCAGTGTAATCCAGTACAGCGCAGCAGCATCACAAATGACAGTCCCAACATGCCATTAAAATGATTATTTATTCAATAAAATGCCACATTTTCGAGGGTTTGAACTTTGAAAGCAGCGCCTCAATCATGAGACATTTGGATGTTTTAACAATGAACTAAATCCAACACGAGGCAGTCAAGGGTTAAAGCCACTAATGTGACGAGTGCACTGCAGGTAAGGAAACAATAATCAAGACTTAAGTAGGTGAAAGGAAGAGGCAGGGATGTGTATTAATATCCCCCTGCTTTGATATGGTGCCAGCTCCAGAGGAAGCGGATGCGATTTCCCTCTCAGCAGCAGGGATATCAGTCAGCGGCTGGGAAACCTCTCCCCTCACCGCTCGCCAAACAACCCTGGTGTTTACCGTCGCACTAAAATAGACGGAAACAGAGGAGGTAAGCATCGCACACACAGCGCCCAGGACACAATTCAAATCTGCATGACAATCTCTCCGATAAAATGTACCGTGCCTGTTTTCAGCCCCTGTAAGGGGAAAAAAAAGCCTATTCCTTGATACACAAAGTGTCGATATTCATCTGTACTTTCCTCCCGAGTCAAATGAACCCTTTGTGAATTAATTTAAACAAGCCAGCCGGAAATTTACCTCTTTTGAGGCAGCAATTTCCAATGAATGAATCCAGTTTCAATCGAGTGTATAGTAAGAAAAATAAGCAGGAAAAGAGTTAAACAAAGTTCAACCTTTTTGCCTCTTCGGGAGTTATTCAAGCTCAAACCTGCTCACGGGATTTTAATAACACCAGACCTTTTCCCATCCTTTGGGGAGAAGAAAAAGTAGAGAGATATAATCCTTTTCCCTCAAGGCAAAGCCTGCAGGAGAGAAGACTAGCACCGAATCAAATTATTCTCATAAGACGCTATGACCTTAGCTACACTTTATTCAAGGCTTCTTACCTCCACAATTTAACTGCTGTTCTCTTTTTTTTCCCCCTCGACAACTTCTTGCCATGCATGAATCGCAGGTTAAATGCATTCCTTTCAACAGGCCGCGCACCCCAGCGACGGAAATATAATTATGTTTTACAAGTCGACTCTTATCTGCAGCCTCCCTCATTTCCCTGCCGCCTCTCGGCGTGTTTTTGAGGGCTTTTCAGAAGTACTTTACGGTGTGTCAGGTTGCTCTTCCTCCGTGCAAATGCGCCATTGTATCACTCAAAAGGTCTCCATATCAGCGAGGCGAGGAAGCAGAAAAGAAAAAAAAAAAAAACATGGCGTAAATAACTATGATCGCGAATTTAATTTTACTGCAATACGGGCGAAATGCTACGCAACAGGAGCCCAGCGGCTGCTCGCTCTGCGCCCGGCATCTGCAGGCTTCAAATCCCAGATAAGACAGGAGAGGGGTGAACTTTGCAGGGAGACGAGGGGGAGCTTGGCCCCCAAAATACGAGGCAAGGGGCGACATAAGGCACGAGGCCTGGGCAATGCCCCTCCCTGTGCTCAGAAGACAGAAAAATTAACATTTAATGATGTAAATTTGGTGATTTTAATTGTAAAAAAAAAAACCTTGAGTTTGAGTTACAAATGAAGGTTTAAGCTCATTCATGGCGCCGTAACGCCACTCCTGCCTTTCTTTCACTTACTGTTCATATGCTTTTATCAATTTATGTATTTATTGTGCATGATTCACAGAAATCATAAATTTAGGAAAAAATACTTAGCATCCAATCAGGCCCCTGGGTGATGTATGAAAAACTCATCCCCATGGTGGAGGCCCATTGAAGTAACCTTTTTCTCAATTATGTTTAACTTACAATTACTAATTTCTTCAAGCAAGTTGTTTCCACTCATTCATATGAGTTTGGGATTTTTTTTTTAAATTCAACCAGAAAACGTATCTTTGAGACTAAAAAAATGGATGTCCAAGATGCAGGCATAAAAAAATTACATGAAAACAACCAAAAAAGAATGTATCAGAAATATTCATCAAATATTTGCCGCCAGGGGTGCAAACATTTACAGGCAGATTTGCCTCATTAAATTCATTTGTCCAGTCAGACCAGCTCTCAGCTCTCTGGACGTTCTGTAAGTGACATGTTGGGGTTCCACAACCCTCACAGATGATTGATCGGTAAGACGGAAGCAAATTTAGAGGTCAAATAAATATCAATGTGCTCAGGGAGACACAGACCATCCAATCAGAGCAGCGGGGAATGAGGCCTTAAAACTGGCGATAAGCCTCGGCGCGCCATCGCCGCTCCACCACCGCGCCACCGCCGCGCCATCGCCGCTCCACCGCCGCTCCACCGCCGCTCCACCGCCGCGCCACCGCCGCGCCACCGCCGCGCCACCACCGCCGCGCCATCGCCCCCTGGACGACGGTACCGTGCAGGTGTGAGCGCTGCAAAGCTCACACAAAAACCTCAGTCAAACTACTGGCTTGTTCAATCAAAAACTAAATCAATATGACATCCACTATCAACTCAAATGATCATTAGCTGCCGCCCAAACCGTTTTGCTCGTCAAAAGACAATGTAAAAATATTGATTTCAGCCTGACTTGATCAGTAAAATCTGCATTTGGTCGCAGCCTTGACAATAATCACACCTTTAAGTTCCGACAAAGAGCCTCCTCCATCTTAGTTTCTCCTCCTCTGCCACCGTTGCTGCTTCTCATTCGTGGCGCGTCAGCGTTTGACACCCGGGAGGCTTCCGGGACGCCGGCCGCCGGCCGCCGGCAGCCCAACCGGAGCAATTTGGGAGCATTCAAGCATTTAGCGAGCGGCCTGCGATGTATTGATATGTGTGACATGGACAGCATATCGCCCCGCGAGAATCTCCCAGGTGACGGCGGCGCCGAGCGTTTCGCCGAATGAATAAAGATTTGAAAATAAGATGGTCTGAGTTAGAGAGCGCCAGACTGAATGTGACACAAAGGGAGGGGAAAAAAAGGAAGAAAAAAAACTACTGGAGGGTCGATATATGACAGCGACTCACGTCTTGATTTGGTGACATGATGACAAGACTGAAATGTGCTGCATTATTCATTCAGCGTGAATGAAAACATGCGTGGTTGACTGCATCGGTGCATGCAGCCGAGTCGGGACAACACACAGAAATATGAATAACTCATGTAAAACCATAATAAATGAGCCTTGAACACAAAAACAGAATGTAAGAGTGAAGTTCCGCCTGGCGACGGAGGGCAGGTGTCTTCAGGTAGAGCCGGCGGCGGCGGCGGCGGCGGCGAGCTCTCCGCTGAGCTTTATCAGCACGTCTTTGTCTAATCAGCCTCCATTGTTAATTCTCTTGTCTTCCTCATTAGCTGCCATTGTTAACAGGCACCGTTTAATTACGCCAGACTGGTGGCGAGGCTAAAACAAAAATCCTTATTACAGAGGCAAGGAAGATGGAGACGGGAACACAGGAAGTCAGACGGAAAGACGAGCAGAAGAAGAAGAGAGTGGGGCAGAAATCTCGCAGAACAAACACTCGTTGGGAGGGAAAATACCTGGCAGGCTGCCGCCGCCGCCGCGGTTTCTCACCGTGAATCCCCGGAGAGAGACTCTCCTGGGATCCCAAAAAACATGACGACGTCGCGGGGAGCAAAGCAAACGACAAACGAGCGCAGCAACTCTTACACAACCGACTCAAAGGCGTCTGACGGGATCTTTGAGGAGGCAAAAACAACGACTGCCGCCTGGCATTGTTTGGGTGATGATGGTGGTCACACCAGTCTGGAGGCACGCCGAGTGTAGCTTAGCGTTAGCATGCATGTGCCTGCACAGACATGTTTTTAAAAATCAGTGGGTGTCTAAATTTGGTTAAAGAAGTGTTTAGAGCCGTTGCTTTGACAAGGACCGCGGCACCGATCACGCTTCATCTTACAGCACAGACAGTTCAAATTAGCAGAATTTGTTGCCACACATTTGCACATTCAGCTGCACGTCTGGTTCCTTTTTAAGGTCTTTTTGCTTGTGTGATTCATTTGCACATCAGAATATTCTCAAGCAGCTGTTTGTCGCAAGAACCTTCACACAGAGCCAGAGAAGTATGTTGCCATGAGGTGACATGAAAATGTTTGCCGACAGTGGAGGATCAGTTATTAACAAGCAGACAACAACTGACCTCAGACAGGCTGTCAGATGCTATTCTGGGTCAATGGCCCCGGCGGTTGGTCCTCTGCCTCTTTGGACCACCTGTGTTGCAGTGCTGGCGTCCCCAGAGGAAGCTCCAGCTGCCCCAGCGGCATCCAAAAATGGCTCCAGAAGCTTGGGTGGTAGCTCCTGAGCTCCTGAGCGAGGCAGTGGAACGCTCCGTCTCTTCCTCTGACATCCCTGAAACATGAGATGAAGCCTTTCTGCTTTCAGTGAGAACAATGATGGGATCTTCATCACTGGATGATGGTGGATCCATATTTTTATCTTAAGCGTGAGCTCGCCTGAGCTAGCGTGAGCTCGCCTGAGCTAGGCGTGAGCTCGCCTGAGCTAGCGTGAGCTCGCCTGAGCTAGCGTGAGCTCGCTTGAGCTAGCGTGAGCTCCCTGTGGCAAATTTGCTGTACTTCTGTTTGAATACTTTCTGCGAAATTTTTGCAGGTGAATGTTTTGTACAATTGTGCCATATATATTTGTTACATCTCTGGTTTGTAAAGATGATTAGAAAGAAAACCAGGTAAACATCCCAGTTTGGGTTCAAACCCACACTTCTGTGATGATTAGGAGGACAAATAAAGCTGTTAAAGTTGTGGCCTGGAACACAGGTTTGGGCCCGAAAGATGTGGGGACCAGTACTGGTGAAATAACGACAAAGCCTTTAATATAAATCCAAAAACGGAGAGCAACTCGATGCTGCGACGCAGCCGGTGGTGGCAGAAGGTTGGCGACTCTCGAGTTGATCAGGTCTCACACGGGAGGGCGACGGCTGAGGGCGCGAACACATCAGCTGGTTAGCAACACCGAGGAGATCTGTAGTGTGGTTCTACCGAGCGAGAGGGGAACTATGTGGCAGAGTAGCGGAGTGAAGGTTCTCATGGAGGGGTTTGATGAGCAGAATGGGAGTGAGGTGCGCCTCGGCTGCCAAACAGAGGAGGAAAAAAACCCAGCCAGGCGTCCTGCCACGCGCCGCGAGGAAAAACACAAAGGGGAAGGAGGAAGAGGAGAAAGAACACAAAAATCCCAACAAGAAAACCTAAAAAAAAAACAAAAAAAAACGTGACAGTTAAACAGACGACGTCACGCAGGAAACGGCACCGCCATGACAACCTTCCGCGGCCGTAACTGCGGCGACCACGATACGCTCGCTGTCCACGCCAGTCAAAGTTGTGTTGCTGCCTTTCTAACCTCTTTTATTTTTTTTAAGTGAGTTTTAATTTTTCTAACCCACCAAGAAAACAGAGACAGTAATAATAATAATACAGAGTAATAAAAGGTGGAACACTGCAACCAATAAAAGACAAAGCTGCTCTGAGGGCAGAAATACGATTGGTTAAATTCAAATTTAATGGAAAACAGATCTATTGGTTTGAAATAAGCTTCCTCCTCCAGCTTTATGTCACGCAGCCAAATCTGCCGGTGATGCCCCGCCCCCCCGAGGTTGGACTCCACCAATGAGGTGGGGAGTGACTCTGAGACTCCTGCAGGGACGGAGGGAGTAGGTGTGAATTATGCAAATGAAGGTGCTGACACAAACTTGGAAGGAGGAATGGGCTGAAGCTGAAACATGGCGGCGGCGGCGGCGGCGGCGGGGGCCTGCCCCTCCTCCCTTCCTCCCCCCTCCCCTCGACACTCTTTGCTCTTTACCTTGAGGCAGGAGCTTATCTTATTTGCCGCCCCTTTTTTTTTTTTTTTAAGAAGTGTCAGGATTAACATAAGCACCTCTGCCATTGTGCTCCCACTCGAAATAATTTTATCTGCCCGTCCTCTCGGGGGACACGATCCTGGTTTTATCAGGTAAGCGAATACCTCACGTAACCCCCCCCCCCCCCCCCCCCCCCCCCCCCCCCCCCCCCCCCCCCC
>CAAKHG010042785.1:0-19431 GCA_901007715.1 Dactylopterus volitans | reverse complement strand
CCTCACGTAACCCCCCCCCCACTTCTCCCCCTCCCAGCCCCCGCTACCATGTGAGAATCTGCCTCTGAGGGCCGCCGCCACCTCGCCTCAGTTCGCCAGCTTATATTTAGCAGTGCATCATCTTCAGGAAGGAGATAAACACCAGCTGGTTGAGAATGTGTGTACCTGCAAGTCTTCCCTCCTTTTTCCTTTATTTCCTGAACGCAGCAGCACTTGTGATGGAGGATCTTCAGACCCTCCTTGTTACTGCTCGTTGACCACCGAGGGGATTTTTTTGTTCCCCTGGCCTTCTCTTCTGGCAGCTGACGTTCACAGGAAACAGAACAGGAAATGATGTCACGCTCAGAGTGTTTCTCCCATGACCAGCTGCTCCTCGTATGACCCTGCGAGTGACTGGAGGCCAGGAGGAGGAAGAGGAGGCGGGGCTTGCAACGCTGTTGGCCCCGCGCCGTGAAAGGGGTCAATATTTTATCGTCTTTTTTTTTTTGCTGAGTGCTGCCTTTTGCATGATTGAGTGAATGCGTCATGTGTCCAGTCCAAAAATAGCCGATGAGCTGGTGAGAAACTCAACAGCAGTGAACTCTTCAAAGAGCAGGTCTACATCCACGTCCCCAGACCAGACGCGGTTTTGATCCATCGCTTTCCAGGGCCCGCTTCCTTGTACGCTTTCAAATCATGTCTCCTCGTTTCCTTCACTCGTCACTTAGCTCCTCCCAGCAGGGCTATGAAATGGAGACGTGAGTAAAAGGCTTGCAGGAGGAGGAGCCGAGCCGAGCCGAGCCGAATGACGACGCACCAATCACGAGCGACCTCAGCTACTTGTGAGCATTTACCCGTCACCTCTCTTGAAGACTTCTGAGTGGGAGGCACCTGATTTTCTTCATCTCCTCCAGACGCCTCGTTTCTCCTCATCTCCTTCAGATGCCGCTCCCTCCACCCCCCCCGTCCCACTTCATCTCCTTCAGATGCTTCCTCCCTTCTCCTCATCTCCTTCAAAAAGTTTCCTCTCTTCTCATCTCCTTCAGAGGCCCACTCATGTCCTCCAGGTGCATGTCAGTGATTGGAGGATCCTTTGTGATGGCGAGGGAGGAGACATGAGAACAAACATGGATATAAAATGACATCAGTAACTCCTGACATTCAAACTTTTCATCAGTCTGATAAAACGTCCCGGCGACACTGAGCCTTGATTCCTCCAAAGCAGCTGAACGGAAAAAAAACAAACAAACCAAAAACAAAAACAAAAACAAAAATTCAGTCTAAAAATATAGAAAGTTAGAAACACTCATTACATCAACAGACAGTTTGCGAGCTGACGCCGCTCGTCTTAAACGTGATAAATGTGTGAACGCTCTCGGCGTTCTGCATGTGAGCGATGGGAGCGGCGAGGTTCTCAAAGAGTCCCTCAGCTAATTAGGTGCACAGTTTGCCATCTCGTCCAAATTCCTCTTGACTGGGGCAGCGAGAGCGAAATCCACCAGCCAAAGTGTAACGTGGAAGCCGAGCCCCCCCTCCATCTGCTACGTTTGTGCACAGAAGCTTAATTGGGGCCAAATCTTGTCAAAGCCTCCTCCAGTGAACCTCCGCTGTTAGTTTGTGAACAGGATCCAAACTTTTAACAAACTAGTTTCTTCTTTCTGCATTTAAAATAATTCACAGCCTTAATTACACAGTTCAGATTAGCATGATGGCGTTCAGCAGCGCCGCAAACTTGCCAAAGACGTGACGGATGCCAGCGCAGGATCCGTGTTGCTGAGTTAGTCTGAACAAGGTCAACTTCAAAAACTGAAAAGCTCATTGGAAACAAGCCCTCGTGATCATAATTTATCCAAATTGAAAGAAAAGGATATTTTATAACCGAAAGGCTGTCTCAATAAAGAATAATTTTAGTCATAGAAATAAAGCAAAAGCGCCATGCCATGTTCACAGCGCTGAAATCCAACACTTCCCACCACACTTTTCACAATGAAGGTCTTTCAGCAAAGCTTAACACTCCTGTCTCAACTGGCTTTTATTTTGAAAAACCAGCAGAACGTTTCATGAGTGAGACAATAATTCATATATATACTAATAATTATAAATGGCAATATAAAGAAAAAATGTGGTATTAGGGATACTTCTAATATCAATTTTCTATTTTGTTTACTTGAATTAGTTTTTTGCATTTTTAAAATAATTACTTCAATATTGTGCGTTAGAATTATCATATTTATTATTTTTTTAAACTTTATAATTTTACGTTATTTCGTGTATCATTGTTGTCGTATACACTTACATAATTTTGTTTAAATAGAGTGGAAAAAACGGAAAAAATTCAATTCAACAAGATTGAAAAAAAAGATGTCACCACAATTAAGAGTCAAAGGTCGTCGTCACACAATTTGAAACCAGTTTTACGATCATCAGCGATGCAGCCGTCGGTACTTAAACGCACGAAAGCTGGTTTCCAGCAACATGGACGCAACGTGCTTTCCTCCGCGGACTCAGCTCAGTGTGTGAAACAGCCACGCTTACACACTCACTGAGAGCGCTGTGTATTCATGTCACACACACTCACTCACACGTTCTATTTTAGTCACATGAAGCTGTATGAAGAAGAAACACCTTTAATATGTTTGCTCATGTATGTGCACTTACACACACAGTTGACATCATCTTCATACATGTGCGCGCACGCTCACGCACACACACACACACACACACACACACAAACACACACACAGCGTCATATCTGCGGTGTTGTCGTGTCGTTATAATCTGCGACACATTTACATAACATATATTACCCTTCCGTGTTGACGGCAGAGTAAGTGCTCAAGCCCCTCCTCATATTTACGGTGTGAGTGATTTAAGATGGACTGATTGTGGGGATTTAATTACGGGGGACACAATGGCCGCACAATTCTGTTTTCTTCTGCTCCCGTCTTGCGAGGCGCTGACACGCCGCACACTCGGCTGCACACTGCCGAGGAATGTTTTACACTCCAAATGAGCTGTGCTTGCAGAAGAATTTAATTTGATCTGCCGCTGTAATTGTGCTCTCCAAAAAAAAAAAAAAAAAAAGAGAGAGAGGGAAGGAAAAAAGAAGAGGAAGAGGAGGGAGGAGGAGGGAGGGTGAAGGGTCGCAATGCGTGCAACTTTAAAATGTAATATGCACAAAAAGTAAATTAACTCTAGAGGAGAGGCCCTTGTGATGTGTTGACACTTGCACTGGGAAGAGTGGGAGAAGGAGGGGGGAGGGTTCAGAGAGGAAGGGGTGAGTGAGGGAGGGAGGAAGGGGGAAAAAAGGGTCCGTGATAAAACACCACAAAGAAAAGCGTTATGAATTTTATTAATGACTTGCAAGACAGTATGCAAAACATCAAAGGTCCACGGGAAAGATTAATGACCCTGTGTGAGACTGTTTAATTACCTCCAGCTAATTAGATTCTTGACCAAATTTTTAATATCTGCGCCTGGCGCCTAATTGAGATTCCACCATATTTATCAATCTCTCAAAAAGAAGAAGAAGAAGAAAAAAACCTCCTCTTTTTGTTCTCGTGCTGCATCCGTTTGACACTTGGGTGATTCGGGTTGCAGAATGCTTATTTACCCGCCAACATGGCGGAAGGCCGCTGCTTATCGGGCCACATCTCTGCTTCTAATGGAGAGCGCGCGCGCTAATAGACTTAGCGGGCGCCGCCGACTCTCCTCGCCGCGCCGTAATTCTCTTATCTGGACCTGAGCTGAGGAGGAGGAGGAGGAGGAGCTCTCCGAGGAGACGCTCGCCATCTCCTTTCCCGCGTTTTGCTCCTCCGGATAATCCGGCTGCTGTTTACCGCAGTTTCATCTAAAGCGTTGCCTTTGAACTCGCCGCATATTATCTGCTCGGTGACCCTGCTGCTGTTCCCGCCGCCGCTGCTCATGTTGTTGTTGTTGTTGTTGTTGTGCAATAATTGCACTCGGATTATTGCGGAGGAGGAGATGACTCTTCCTCTGGGCTCCTCAAGTTCATCACTGCGTTTGTGCAGAGGTGACGAGGACCGATGAGGAGCGAGCTGGATCATGCCTGTGTGAGAGGGGTGTGGCTTGGGGTGCCCCCTCTTGTTCTGTCAGGGTGCAGTTTAAGTTTTAACTCGTCAACACGTTCAAAAATTAAGAAATTAATAAATAAGAGGTCACATGATGAGTTCCCATGAGTGAAAAAACAGGGAAATTCAGTAGCAGCAGATTGTGTAACACAGTGTGTGTGTGTGTGTGTGTGTGTGTGTGTGTGTGTGTGTGTGTGTGTGTGTCCGTCCCTTTCCCACTCACACACACCTCTATGTGTCATCTTTAGACATGGAACAGTTGTCCTGGTAAACAGGAAGTTAGCAGTTCTCTGTCAGTGTTGCTAGCTTGGAGGAGAGAATAACATCCTCTCTGATTGGCTGACTTTTTTACAGCGGACGGGAGAATCAAGCATGTGATGATGTCATCCGCCCGGGTCTAAGGTTGGGCCCTCTGAAGGGTTGTGCACGGCCCTGCTGGGGGCGAAAAATCAAATAAAGATGGTGGTGGTTTTGCAGATGACGTCAGCTCTTTTATTTCAACACAAGCAAAACAGAAACGTACACCATCACAACGACATACGAACCCGTCCCCACCCAAACCAAAATACTCAGCCAGCCCAGCCCACCACACGAGCACCAGCAGCTCCAGGCTTTTAGACCAGAGCGACGATTAGCGAAACCAGTAAACCACCATTAACTGGTGGTGGACCTCTTCCTGTTGGGCTGAAAGAGGGAATGTCATTTATTTTGAAAACCTTTTTTATCATTATTATTCATCTTTTTTTTTCTTTTTTTTCCCCCCTGCTGGTTTCTGTCTCCTGCCTCCTTAAGCAGCAGAACAATGTCAGAGGATGAACTCTGTGACGAGCAGGGACCTCAGACAGCACCATCTGCTGTCCAAGCATGGGAACTGCAGCCTGCACTGACACGCCGCAGCTCTGCAGCCGCGCGATCGCGTCGACTTTCACACCACCGGCCGGATTTAAGCCCCAATTAGGACGCGTCTGTTGTGGTGCATCTGAAAAAACCCTCTCTTGATACCTTCTCCCACCTTCTCCCACCACTTCCTCTCTGCTTTCTGTCCGTCTGGCCTAACACTTTCACTGGCTCCATCTCTTCGCTCTATTTGTTTCCATTTGTCTCCCTTTTAAAGACGGAGATCTAAATAGGAGCAGATCACCTCCCTTGCCGGCGTTTCATTAGAGGCAATTAGAAAGCCGGCGCTGCAGCGGCGTCCCATAAGGCTCGGCGGGGAGAGAGGGAAGACACGGGCCGCATTAGCTCGTTGAGATGAAGCATGTATGACAACGCTTTCATCAAACGCGCAACAATTCCTCGCCGACGTCTCCCGGCCGAGTGTCAGAGGTACCATTCTCACAATTATGACAATTAACACTGTCAAAATAGAGCCATTAGCTTGGCGAGAGGGCAAAGCAATGCACTTAATTACAGGGGTTTCTGTCAAAATGGATTCCCCTCAGACCACTTTGGGGGGAAAAAAAAAAGTTGAGATGATGGCGCAGGCCGGGGTGAAATCTCCGACATCTGTTAACGCTCGCCTCAGGTCGCTGTACCTCCAAGCTACTGCTTCCTGTCGCATGAGCACACATGAACATGGCGACCTCGCATCTACTTATTTATTTTTTTTTTTTTAGCAGTAAAAATTTTTCAACCCTCAAATGTTTTACAGCGTTTCAGTCATTTTTTTCTTCTTCTCTCGCATTTAATGCTGGACCAAAACTTTGAAACTGCAAGGTGTGTGTGACCACTTCTGTGACTGCTGATCGTGTGTTTCAGGCCTCCGGCTCATGTTCACTCCCCGGTTCAGCGGTGGAGCATCTGCACCAATCGGAAGCATCGCGCGAGAGGCTGTCCAACCACAAAGTGCCGCTGCCGGAGAGGAGTGCAGAGGAGGAGGCGGTGTGCTGATCTCGTCAGAGAAACAGCAAAAATGCAGTCAAATGTGATGAGATTTTTATTTTTATTTTTTTTTTGTGTGCAGAAGTGGCCATCTGTGAGCGGCGGCTCCGGGGGGGGAGTTGGATGCATCAACGTGAAAATACAATTACACAATCTCGCGAGGAAACCTGTCACTTCACATTTACCTTGGGTCCGAGCGAGCGCACGCATCCATCCATCCCCGCATCCATCCATCATCGCCGTCTGTGCGAGGATGAGGTCGTCCTGCTTCACGCCGACCGCGCCGCCGTCTTAGCTGCCTCACGTCTGTGTTTCGGCTGCACCTGTTTTCAGACAACAATCGGATGCAAACATGAGGGCTGGGCTGCAGCGGGAAGTGGACGCCATTATCTGTGCCATTTCTCGTTAAACGCGCTCAGCCAGTGGCGAGCTGTCGTTGATGAATCCACCCAATAATCAATGATGGAGCCTCATGTGCTTCCTCATGTATAAGTATACATTTCAGTTGCAGCATCTTGTCGGGACTGTGTGACTGTTGTCTGTTAAATTACACCGTAAAAACACCCTTTAATGTGATAGTGCTAAGTGGGAACCCTCATATCTGGACATAGAGATACAGAGATCAGCCATAACATTATGACCACTGCATAGTCATACTACATGTATTACATACTCACACTACCTGCGCCACATTCTCATACTACGTGTACCAACGACTAGAACTATATGTACAACATACCGTCTCCTACAGGAGTACATACAGTATACAGTATTTGTACTTGTCCATACTTGTGGCTTATTTGAGCAGGTAAAGAAGAAGAAAAATATGTAAGTTTGATGTGAATCAGAATCTTCCCAAAGTTAAAATGACCTTCTGCACCTTAATCTGACATCGACATAGCTGCTGTTAATTCAGCCGTTTCATTGGGTATTTAAATGTTGGACGCTTGCAAGAAGCTTCCAGAGATGGCGGCATTGGTCCAGATGACCTGATGCATATTATGGGGATGACCAAAATATTAGGGACCCCTCCCAGTGTAACCCAGCACAGTCCAACAGCATCACAAACTACAGCCCCAATAACAATCATTCAAACATGTCAACACCTCTCTCACACACATTCAATCACAATCCAACATAAAACTCCTCCTGAAGGGAGAACTGATCGCAGGGCTGTTGCATTATATTCTCAACATACAGTGGTCATAATATTATGCTATTTTAATGAGCATTTTAACACAACTGATCCAGCAACTCTTTGCCTGCATCTCTGCAATGATGTCACTGCTGATGAGTGTGCATACAAATTTATACATGTATTGTTTGACTTTTATTATGTGTTTTTAATTACTGCTGAATGCTTTTTGTCCAATGTTTTACTTTTATTATGAAACTCATCTGCAAGAAGGACATCAAGTATTTAATTTCATTCCTTCATGTACACCATGTTCTGCTATCTTTAAGGTTTCTTTTTGTATCAGATTGTCAGAAGTAATTTAGGAAATTTGGAATTGAAAAAAAAAAAATCAATAATCACAACAAAAAAAAAATTTCACAAATTGACTTGTAGAATTTGGAAAGTGTCGTGAGGAATTTAGCACCCTGAAAATCAGCACAGACATTTATAGAAAACAAAAAGTAGAAAAAAAAACAAGTCAGAAAAGAGATCTCCTGTCTGATCATTTAAAAAAATCTCTTGATATTTATACATATATTTCTTGTTTCCTAGTTATTAAAGGCTAAGTGATTTTCTGTTGTTTTTCCTGTTTTAAATTTTGCTGAGGACTTCCAGGAAGATCCTCAAAGACTCCTGATGGTCTCCAAACCTCATTTTAAAATCGCTGCATCTACAAATGAATTTGCTTCAAATTCCTTTTGAATAAACATGGCAAGATATCAAATAAAGCGATCATCGATAGCCATGATAACAGCTAAATATACTGTGTTCATGTCCAGTCACCTGCATGGTGAGATGCTAACACATTCTCTCTTATCGTACAACAAACCCCCATTAACACACTGAATTTCAGCCATCAAGGTTCAAAGGTCACAGCGTGACCCCTCAATGGCCGCCGCCATCCAAACACATCCGAGGTTACAACCTGCATCTTTCGGTTGCAGCAAACGCTCACCGACCAAACCAGGGAGGGCAACAGCTTCCGGGTCAGCGGGGGGGTTCCCTCTGATTTGTTTGTAATTGCTGATCTCAAACAAAGCGATAAAAAGTGGGCGAAATAATTGATTGGATCTTCAAATGGCTTGTGTGATTAGCGAGTGGCGAACATTAACGGGCCACGAGGAAAAGTTGAAACAAGCTTGTGCCCTTTTCAAAGTGCATCAGGCTCCTGCTTCACAATATGAAATCAATTTAGCATGTTGCTAATGGGAATTTAGCGGGCTGAGGGCTTCCACGCTCCACACTAACCCTGTTATCAGCCTTATTTCCGCTGTCTGAAGCGGCGCGACAGGACAAGTCAGGTGTTTGTGCTGCCGCGGCTTCACTTCCAACCTTCGAGTCAGAACTTGTCCGAGAACTTTCAGAGTTACGCCCAATCAGAATCGCGTTTCGTTCTATCTCCTTCCATCTCGTTTCCTGGGGTGATCCACATCTCCGCGGAATCAGCAAAGTCTGTAAATCAGTTTGAGTTGCAGTCGCACAGAGATCGCTGCCGCCACCGCTGCTTCTCTTCTTCTTTGGTTTTTATCAAAAAAGCTGATGGCTCCTTGCAGATAAGGATGGGAGCCCTTCACTTAAAGGTCCATGCTAATAAATGAATATGTTCTCCATCACACCGAGCGCTTATTGTATTTCACTGGGGCCAAATGCAATTGCGATCATTTCTGTGCCGCAGATCAAAAGGAAGTGGGCCGCGTGGCGATGACTCACCGCCGAAAAACGCTCTGTTTCCAATCGGAGACGATCAGATCTGCGTTTGTTCATTTCTATTCGGCATCTCCAGCTGCTTGATAGGGCCGTGAGCAGTGGCGGTAAATGGCTGGACGGTGACATGGCGAAGAGGCCGTCGGCTTATCAATAAATGACATCATCTGCCCCCCGGACCTCTCTCTGGCTGTCACATTGCTGGCACTTGCAGTTTAAAACAAAGACAGAATGGACAAAATGGCCGTTTCTCCACCATCGTGGCGTCTGGACCAATGCTGGCATCACAGCGGCGTCTCTGGAAGCTTCTCGCGAGTGGATGAATTAACAACAACCACATCTACTTCAAATTAAAGTGCAGACGATGTTTTTAACTTCTGAAAGATTCTGTTTCATATTGAGTGAACCTCTTTTTTCTTGCTGTACTTGTTCAAATAAATCACAATTATGCGTATGTGGTGAAAATATTTCACAATCAGGTTGAAATCAAAGAATTTACCATATTCAGGTTTCTGATTTTTCCATGAAAGGAGAAACAGGGGGGTTAGATGCAGATTAAAGTTCACCGAGATGTTAATTGTACTTGAATCTTTTCATTAGCACCAAACTCGAGCGGTTTACCTTTTTCCGATGTTTTCATCCATTAAAATGTTTATCCAATATTTCTAATGAAAACCTGCCAGGTTTCCCTCCGAACCCCCTGCTGAGTGCTTTGCTCCAGGTTTGCTGGGATTCTTAGACCCCTGCTGTTTGCAAAAACACGAGAAAGCGCTTGCAGTCGCTTGGCCTCAGACACCGACAGCCCATCGCTAATGAGCTCCACCGTCTCAAACCTGAGGTAATTGCACAGTTGCCTGGAATGGCTCCGCTTCATTTTCACCAAATCATGTCGTGTTCAGGGCAGGTTATGAAAAGAGTGAGTCATTCCTGAGAAGCGGAACAGAAAAGGTCCAGCGACAGTTAGATTAGACACAATCAAACACTGGCTTTTCTTAACATCTGATTAACGAGTAACAGAGTAGCGACCTGGGTTCGCATCTTGGCAGTGTTGTGATACCTGCTGAGCTCCTGCTAACAGTCGGCAGTCACATCATTGTGATTGTGCTGAGTTTATTAATGACAGAACTTTGCTAAAAACAGAAAAGGTCATTCTTTTACATTCTTAAAAAAAAGTTGTCATTTAAACGTGGCTTCACGTAAGGGAGGAAGCTAGCAGGTGAGCCCTCAGCAGGCTTCCATCAAGATGACAAGCCATACCATCTACAGCCTAGAAGCTCAGTCACTGGTGTCCATCAATCAATCACTGGTGTCCATCAATCAATCACTGGTGTCCATCCATCACTGTCCCTATTTTTAATATGGCATCCATATTTTTTTTATTGTGCCAGAGTAACATTACTAGTTTAGACATGGAGGCACAGTGTACACCAATCAGCCATAACATTACGACCACCTGCCTAATATTATGTCTTTTGAACAGTGAAGGCACCGAGATGTTAGCAGCAGGTCCTGGATGTTGCGAGGTGGATCACCATGGATCGGACTTGGCTGACGTTTGCAATTGTACATTAGAGAGAGGAGAGGCCATGTAATGCTAACTTTTACAACCATTTTAGCTGTTGTCGCTGTCTCTTGCTGCTAGCATTTTAGCACGCAGATCCGAGCAGGCGTGGAGAGAGAGCAACCAGAAGCGCTTCACAGAACCACGTCCATTCACCTCACGTGGAACATACTGGGTCGGTTCTCTCAGCACCAACACACCAGTGTAATTAATAGCGCCGGCATGCTGCCTATAGGCATGTCTGCAGATGCCTTGTTACCGCTTCAAACAAATAAAAGTCATTGAAATATTGAGAAGTGAATAAATTAAAGCTCTTTGTGGTCGACACCACAACAACACCAGCGTTTAAGGGATTTGCATTCACAGATCTCCCAGTACCTCCTTCCTGCCTTGCTGGCGCTAAATGGAGGCCTGTGGAACTTCGCCTACATCATCAATCATCCAGTGGGAATTGGTGGCACCACGAGGGCATCGGGGAGGGAACTTCAAAGGCAGGTTGGTGGCTCGGCCCGAGCGGCATTGTGCTTGGACAACAATGGCGAGCCATTACAGTGGAGACCGTTATCAGCCACAGTTCCTGCCTCATTGTGAGCCGCCGCGGCAGATTGTGTTTGGGAGCAAGTTCAGACTAAACATATTAGGGAGCGAGAAGACACACCTGAGGCTTATCTGACAGGAAATGGAACCAGCTCCAATATTGCATCCTGCCTGCTTGCGTTTAAAGGAAGATGGTGTTTTTAGACATGACTTGCATGCCTAAAGGTGGTATGTCTGCATTAAAATATCACGTAGGCTTTTGTCATACACTCTTGTGCACTTGTACTGGCTCACACCCAGACACTTATCATTTTAAGAATGGTAACAGTGCATTTTATTGATTATCCATCAATGGTGTCAGGTCCCCTTTAGCCGCCAAGCTACTATTGATTCCAAATGTAATATCAAATTGAGTTTGTAGTGTGTTTCAACTGCATAATATATTGATTTTGTGTATGTGAGAAATCCTTGGGTGAATACAAGATGAGCAAGAGCGTGTGTGTTTGCATGGACAGCTAACCTGGATATGTACATGTAAGTGTGTCTGGAGAGGAATCACACAGGTTCCTGATACGTGGTCAGCTGATCCAAATGACAGCCAGTTGGTAAATTTCGCGAAGATGTTTGGAGCTGCAGCGAGCTCGCGACAGGGAAAGTGCCACACCTATGTTTTCTTTTCCTGAGATAGAACTGTGTAGTTCATGTAGTATGAGTACTCAATAGTGGTAAATATTGCAGCACGTAGTACGATTCCGAGCCGCTGTGCAGCGAGTGAGCTGCAGTCACATCACGTAACTTTACTCGCGGAATCTTCATTGGAATGAAATGGCTGAATTAAACATCCGTGCTTGACCTCATCTGTGAACCCCCACCGAGTTTTGTTAGGACAACAACTCCCATGATCCCTCACTCTTTCATGACATTGTCAAACTCTAACTGCGACTGTTTTGACTGCAGAGCCGTGAGCTGCGCCTTTAAGCATGCCAAGTGCATTTTTCTAGTTTTTTTTTTTTTAAAGCATCTCTGTGTTTCATTTAAATCAAGGCCCTTAATTATAAGTGTTTTCTTTTTTCCAGCGGATCATTGTGTGCACTTTTTTTTCCCCCCCTTTTGCTTTACAAGACTGAATCTGAGAGAACATCTCCAGAAAAGCCAGTGTGACATCTTTTAATGATAAAGCCGCAGATTAATTGTTTATGGTGCTTTTACAGATGTGTATTTCTGCGCGCGGGCGCGTGTGTGCGCGCACGTGTGTGTGTGTTGGGCGCAGGGTGAATAATTCAGAGAAAAAGCCGTTTGTTTTCAGGGGGGGTGAAGGCAAAGACACATCTGAAACATATGGGAGGAAATCACATTGAAAGCAGTGAGCAGTAAATTAATGGTAACAGATGCCAAGATGTCTGGCTTCTTTTTTCTTGCTTTTGTTTTCTCAGAGAGCTCTTGCATTCTTAATGTCGGGAAGGAACGCAACTTTCCCCTCGCTCATGTGAAGTTCAGCGGCGTCTTTGTTCAGTCCTACCTGGCTCGGGACGACAAGGAAAAAAAAATTACGTCTTTTAATTGATTTTCATTTACAGTGTTAATTGTTTTTTAGCCGCAGATGATAAATAATTAATGTTATCTTGATGGTGCAGGCCGGAGGAGATAAAAAACACAGCACAGCTCTCTCTGGCCGCCCCTCCGAGGAGAATATCTTTGCATATTAGAAGTATGTCTGAGCCTCAGTGTGTGTGTGTGTGTGTGTGTGTTGGCCTATGTCCAAAGCTGCAACAAAGACAACCTTGCTCTTAATGGCACATATCTGCGAGATGGAGGAGCCCGATACATGAAAAGCGCTGTGATCATTACACTGATAGCAATTATCCTTCAGGAGGCTCTAATGGCAGCGGCCCTTTTTTTTTTTTCTCCATGCACACATGAGCACACACACGAGCACACACACACACGAGCACACACACACGCACGGCAAGCTCGCAATCAAGGGTGGCGGGGCAATCACATGAAATGCTTTTTTTTTTCTTTTTCAGCGGCGAACAAAGCCTGACGACAAGCAACGACGTCTAGATTAAATAAAAGACTTTTGAGAAGAAAATATTGATGTTTATTAGAATATTTGAAACGTGTTACAGTGGGGTGAGGAAGGGGAAGGAGGAGAGGAGGGAGCAGAGGGGGAGGGGGTCTCTTGCTTTGGCAGCAGTATGATTGAGTGCAGCGGCCGGCGTGATGGAGAGACAAAAAGAAAAAAGAAAAAAGAAAAAACAACAAGGTAATTAAAGCTTAAAGCTCGCAGTTTACGCTCCGCCGTCCATGACAGCGTAAGGTGTCTTTCATCCAACGCCGCCCCCCCCCCGCCCCCCCCCCACACACACACACACCGCTCCCTCGCCCCCTCCTCAGCCAAATGGAAAATAAGTCAGGTAATTGTCATTGCTCATTGCGTGTCATCATTTATTAAACGGGTAATTCATCTTCATGGAGGACGCAGAGGAGCGCAGGTAGGGCCGCTTTATTGCTCCTAATCAAACGGGCGGCTGATCGAATCAGGAGAAAATGACAAACACAAAGAGATGATCCTTGCTGCCCACCACAAGTGTGTGTGTGTGTGTGTCTGTGTGTGTGTGTGCGCGCACGCGAGAGAGAGAGAGAGAGAGAAGGAGTCGCCACATGGAGAGAAATCTTTGAGTTAAAAGTTTTCCAAAGCATCAGCATCACTCCTCCCTCCTCCCCCTCCTCACCACACACATCATTTCTACAGTTTTTTCAAAGTGCGGCGGGTTGACAAAAGAGCGATTGCTCCCCGCCGCTTTTTCCCCGCGCGCGGTTACAAAGAGGCGCGTAAAAAAGTTACAAGGTTGTCCCCCCGTGGGGTTAGATTTCAAACAGCACCTGTCAAAGCAGATGGGGCATTTAAATAAGAGTCTTTAAGAGGTATTTGTTACAGCCGAGCTCGCGAGTACCTGCTGTGCTCGCCGATGCTTTCCACGGCTGTCGTCGCTCTCACAGAATCTGTTTGCTGTGTTTGCACGGATAAACATCACATGGAGGGAAGAAGGAAGGGAAAAAGAAACACAAAAAAAAGGGCCCACCGAGGCCACAAATTACAACGGAGAAGAAGAAGAAGAAGAAGAAGAGGAAGGAGAGGAGTGCGTTTATGTAACTGCTGAGGCAAGTGGAGCCGAGTCCGCCTGAATATGAAGATGTTGTAACGTTTGCTGGGGAAGCTAAAGAGACAGCTGAGATGTTTGTGAGCCTCCAAACGCACGCGCGTGTTCGCGAGTGCTCGCGCGTGTTGGCGCGTGGGGGTCCACAGTGAGCACAGTACTGCAGACCCGTGTCAATGTTTTCCACTGTTACTCAAACTGTGATCGAGCTGGTGTAAATAGCACAACCATGATTAGGCCTAATTCCTACTGAGACATGTGCGATATGCTAGTATCCACACATTCTTTGATATGATTGGGTACGGTGAGCTGTATACATGTACACCGATCAGCTGTGATATGATGACCACTGACAGCTGAAGTGAATAACACTGATTATCTGGTTACCATGGCACCTGTCAGTGGGTGGGGTCTATTGGGCAGCAAGTCAATATTTCGTCCTCAAAGTTGATGTGTTGGAAGCAGGAAAAACGGACAAGCGTGAGAATTTGAGCCACTTTGACAAGGACTGAACTGTGGTGGGGGGGTCAACTGGGTCAGAACATCTCCAGAACCGCAGCCCTTGTGGCGTGTTCCTGGTCTGCAGTGGTCAGGGACCTATCAAAAGTGGCCCAAGGAAGGAAAAGTGTTGATCCAGATGCCAGGGCTCACTGGTGCACTTAACAACTTCCAGGACTTGAAAGGACAGGCTGCCAACGTCTCGGTGGCGGACACAGGAGCACACCTTCAGAGGTCCAGCGGAGTCCAGGCCTCCACGAGACAGAAAGGGGGACCTACAAAATATGAGGCAGGTGGTCGTTCCTGCCTCGGTGTCCAATCCCAGCAGGCCAAAGACCTGACATCACGAAAGACGCAGCCAGGCAACAACCCTCGCAAAGCCGTCCTGGATTAGCACGACGCTTCCCGCTATATGGCCATAAAACCAGGAGGAATCAACACGCCACACCTACAGCGTCACATGGCGTTCATCTCACATCAGCAGGGAAAAGTTTTATTGAGGAGGATTCGTCACTTACAGTAAACCTGAAAGTCATGCATGCAAACACGACTGTTACATAACCGCTCTCGCTGCACCACTGCAAAACAGTGCGGCGGCGGCGGCGGCGTCCCGGTGGCGCTCGGGGGGCCGCGGCCTCAGCGTGAGCTCACACCTGGGAATTCAGACAAAGACTGTGACCAAACATCAGCCCGGACAAGACAAACAAACAGCCACCTTGAAGACTGGAGTCTCGGGGGTGTCGCCGCGCTCTCAAACACGCTCAAGGCCCTTTTATTTTCAACACTTCTAATGATGCCACAAATGAGAGTTCCAGCGCGCTTCCAAATAATCACAAATAATCAAAGCAGCCAGGAAATTTCGCTCGCGATGCCTCTGCAGAATCCTTGATATTTAAACAAATGCTTTTTGGTTTTCCTCGTAAAACGCAACCATAAACTCAGATGGTAAACGCATCAGAAGATTTTACAACTAAATCATCATGTCATTCTTCATTCACATCATTAATTAGTTGTTTTATCAGCTAACTGAAGCCTAACCCGTGACTTTTTTGAAGCCGATAAAAAAATTTTTTTAAAAATACAAAAATACTGTCAAAAAACATATCAAAATAAAGTATATACAGCATAAGTGTTGGTCAAGCCTCATAGTTGTACTTGATAATGGCCTTCCATATTGCCCAGTTTTCTGCCAAAACCAATATGTGTGGCATATGCAAATATCGGTCAGTGGATAAATCGGTCAAGCTCTACTGTAAACGATTGTGAATGTAAATCTGTCCCCTAAACCCAGACGTGAAAATAACAAGCCACAGGGTGAAAAGAGGCAGATTCATACGCTCACTGAAACCCAGTAAAAGACGTATATTTTAGGCTGCCATATCTGGAATCGTGCTCATTGGTAGAATCCGATGACAGGATCACGTAGCAGCCGCGGGAGGCGGCGGCGGCTGACAGGCCAGCGGCCGCCATCTTTGTGACTGATCCCCCTCATGAGATGACTCTCCTGTCACTGCGGCGCCCTCTACGTTCCATCACTCTGCACTCGGCGTTTTTTTTCACCGGGCCCGCGACCACGCGGGGACCAGAAGGTCAGCGCACGACACTCCGGCCCCTCCTTCACCTCCTGCCTATATCGCTGCGCCGCCATTCTTTAATACACTGGTGGCTTCAGCAACTGTCGCTCGCTCTGTCATCTCCGTCTCCTCCTCGCGGCGTCACTCGCATCTTCGCATCAGCGGGGAAATAAATAAAAAAAAGGGGGGGGGGGGCGCCCTCTTGTTCTTCACATGCTAAACTTCATTCAGATTGTCAGACACTTAAGAACTGACAAAACGCTCTCTCCGACTCCCCGTCATTTCCTCTGCTGTCAGCCCAGATAATAAATAAAAATGACTGTGGCGTGGGCGGAAGGAGACTCGGAGAACATCAAGAGATGGACAAAGTGTTTTTAGAAGCCTGCAGGGAAGCTTGGGTTAAAACCACAGAGCGACACACACACACACACACACACACGAGTTAATGCGCACGCACACACACACACACACACACGCTTAGCATCCCTGAAGGCTTCTAATGGGAACAGGCGAGCGACAAAGAGTTAAAGGCCCAGCGGCCCTTGTAACAGGACGAGCTGTCCAGAGTTCCTGCCTCGGTGCGGCGAAACGGGGCCGAGCGCGACGACGCTGCAGCCGAGCGGGGTTTGACGGATGGTTGGGCTGAGCGGATAATCTAAATACCAGACGTATAAACCGCTCGAAGCTTTACAAACTCAAATGAAGTCAGTAAAAAAGGTAAAGAGAGGAGCGATGAGAGAGCAAAGATGGCTGCCGACACAAACAACAGAACGCCCTTGCTTTGCTTTGTGGGGGTTTGCAAGGACAATCGGTCCTCGGAGTAAAGCAAGCGCTTGGCTTTTAACGGACCTCTGCATGCCAAGTCCTCTGCAGGCGAGGCCGGGGACGCTACCTTCGCTGTCATTCAGCCGCATCTCGTCCACTAATCTTCTTGGTGCAATGAAAGAGCTTAACAGCTTTGCAACACTATCCCTCCCCAAATGTCATTATCACAATGTAGCGCGCCGGCCCGGACGACCATCTCCACCGGCTCGCCGCTTATCGCCTTCTTCATGGGAAGTTGACGGCGGGCGTCCGCTGACATTCACAGCGGCGCTTGTCCTCACGCAAACACATCAGTTGTTGCAAAGTCGGCTCTGCAGTAGTTTGGAGTTTATTCGCGTCTGTCTCTGTGTCTGTTGTGTGTTTGTGTGTGTGTGTGTGTGTGTGTGTATGATGGAAACCTGACGTCAGTGTTTAAAGATGGATGCGAGTCAACAATCAGTCAGTCGCCATGTTGGTGTTTTAAGTACAGCTAAACTGCGGAAACTCACCAAGTATATTTGTCTAATTTCTGGTCAAACTTCAAAGTCGAAAATAGAAAACAAGTGAGATAAGGTGTCTTTATTTTTATCTACTAACAGAGCAGCAGTTGTTCATTGATGGTTAGCAGGACATAGACTGAACCAGCTATCCAATGCAAGTATCAGTGTTTATCAAAGTAGAGGACCCGTACACAGTAGTAGAGGACCCGTACACAGTAGTCGAGGACCTGTACGCAGTAGTAGAGGACCTGTATGGTCCTGTATGCAGTAGTAGAGGACCTGTACGCAGTAGTAGAGGACGGAATGCAGGAGTAGAGGACCTGTATGCAGTCGTAGAGGACGGTATGCAGTAGTAGTAGTAGTAGTAGTAGTAGTAGTACCTGGACCACATGAGCCACACTCTCACCATCAAGAAGCACTGAATCACAGCTTGTTCACAATCATAAAAAATAAAGATGTATCAGCTCAAACACAGGACTCAAACTCTAAATGTCCCTGTGACCCTCACGGAAAACAATCCTTGGGAACTGTAGACTCAGGTCTGGTACCACTGTGGTGGGCAATGTTGGCGCTCATTTGAACCCACGAGCAAAGTTCTGCTGGTACTCACCCGCCCTTTGGAACTTGGACCCTGTTAGCAGCAGCTCTCCCCAGATGCGGAAACGGGTCTGTTTCTGGCGAGGTTCCTCCATGATGGCACACGATCCTGGAGTTCACGAAAGCTGATAAACTTGCTGTCTTTCGTTCCTTGAACGTCCACATCATTAACAATTCACACGTCCCGTCCACAATCACGCAGAAAGCTGGCGCACCAGCGCCAGTCCCCTCCAAGCTAGCCAGGGCGAGGCTAACTAGCAACCAGTCCGCGCTAGCAGCGGCGCAAACAATAAAATGGCGTCTATCGAGTTGAGCAGTGGCTAAAATAGAATTAAAACTAATCTAACAAAGCTAACAGTTTTTATTATAATTATTATTATTAGTATTGTTATTTTAACAAAGCTAACTGTTTACCCTTCGCATCTCATCTTCCTCCGTTTCTTAGTCCCGCCCCCTGTCAGAATCCGGTCGGTTGCTAACTCACCTCTGCCTGGCGTTGATTGGCTGACACCTGATTGACACCTTGTTACCCAAATGACCAGAGAAGAACGACGTGGCCCGTTCAGGGACCACTGACAGCGGAGGACATTTCACTACCTTCACAAATGAAACGCTGCACCACAACTTCAACGTCTCCATATCATTGCAACTTATTTCACATTAGCAGGCATCTAACAGACAATATTTTAAATATTTGTTGTATGTTTTTAGTGAAAAATATGTTTAAAGAAACAAAACATAAAGAACTGTAGCAGCGTGCAAAACCTGCATCTGGGACTTTTTGTTGCTGGTTTTTTCACTGTTGTTCCGTTACACCCTTAATATATTTTCAGATAATTGTATTTCACCACAATGTTGTGGTGGAAGATTGTATCTGAGATTTTTGTAGTTAGAGTTGTAGGAACTGGACATATCTAATTGTTTAATCTAATTGTTTTAGAGCTTTTACAGTGGAAATTCCTTTGAAGACTGATAAGGTCGTCTTGCACACTGAGCCTGGTGCACTTATTTTTCTATCAATTCAGAAAAGAAGGCATTTATTTTTTAAAAACATGACAATTGTGGATGAAACAAAGCCTGCGAGTGCAGCCAGAGGACACATTTCTTTAACGCCACAAATGTGGTTTTGAGAAAAGAAAAATGTCGTAAAGATTCCAAATTTTTCGGAAGCTTCCGAGTCAAAGCCAAAATGCCAGTGAATTTTTGATCATCTTGCCTAACGCTGCCGTTCTCGCCCTCCGGTCTTCCCGCCAATCCTCCCTCCGTTAGCTTTAAACCGCTGGCCTATCGCCGCCGCCGCCGCCGCCGCTGCAGCTCGCCACACTCGCGGTGCTGGTATACATTTTGCATAATTCAGTCGTGATCCC
>CAAKHG010042784.1:0-16473 GCA_901007715.1 Dactylopterus volitans | reverse complement strand
TCAGTTGTTGGACTTCTGTGCTAGTCACAGTCTGTCCATAACTAACACCATGTTTGAACATAAGGTTGCTCATCGGTGCACTTGGCACCATGATGGCCTTGGTCGCAGGTCAATGATCAACTTTGTGGTCGTGTCATCTGAACTGCGGCCATATGTTCTGGACACTCGGGTAAAGAGAGGTGCTGATCTGTCAAGTGATCACTACCTGTTGGTGAGCCATGAAGGAAGACTTTCGGTCGGCTCCAAAGAGGTTCTGGAAAACTGTCCGGCGTCTCAGAGGGGGAAAGACTGCAACTTGCCCACACCGTTCTAGGTGGGGGCGGGGAGTTGCTGACGTCACCCGGGGCAATCCTCCTGCGGTTGAAGGAATACTTCGAGGATCTCCTCAATCCTACCGTCACGCATTCCCAAGGGGAAACAGAGCCGGGGAACCTGGAGGTGGGTTGTCCAATCAATGGGGCAGAAGTCGCAGAGGTAGTGAAACAACTTCGCGGTGGTGGAGCTCCGGGTTTGGATGAGATCCCCCCAGGGTATCTTAAGGGTCTGGATGTTGTTGGGCTGTCCTGGCTGACACACCTCTGCAACATTGCGTGGTCATCGGGGGCAGTGCCCTTGGAGTGACAGACTGGGGTGGTGGTCCCTATCTTCAAGAAAGGAGACCAGAGGGTGTGCTCCAACTACAGTGGGATCACACTACTCAGCCTCCCCGGGAAAGTTTATGCCAGGGCGCTGGAAAAGAGGGTCCGATCGATAGTTGAACCTTGGATCGAGGAGGAACAATGCAGTTTTCGCCCTGGCCATGGAACCACAGACCAGCTCTTTACCCTTGCAGGGGTGCTTGAGGGGAAGTGGGAGTTTGCCCAACCAGTCCACATGTGTTTTGTGGACTTGGAGAAGGCTTACGACCGTGTACCCAGGGGCATCCTGTGGGGGGTGCTCCAGGAGCATGGGGTGAGTGGTCCCTTGCTAAGGGCCGTTCAGTCCCTCTACCAAAGGAGCACGAGCTTGGTTCGTGTAGCCGGTTGTAAGTCAGACTCGTTCCCAGTGAGAGTTGGACTCCGCCAGGGCTGCCCTTTGTCACCGGTTCTATTCATAACCTTTATGGACAGAATTTCTAGGCGCAGCCGCGGGGTGGAGGGTGTCGAGTTCGGTGAGCAGAGGATCTCATCGCTACTTTTTGCGGATGATGTGGTCCTTCTAGCCTGATCGAACCGAGACCTCCAGCTCTTGTTGGGGCGGTTCGCGGCCGAATGTGAAGCGGCTGGGATGCGAATCAGCACCTCCAAGTCCGAGGCCATGGTCCTCAGTCAGAAAAGGGAAGATTGCCGTCTCCGGGTTGGAGAGGAGGTCCTGCCTCGAGTGGAGGAGTTCAAGTATCTCGGGATCTTGTTCATTAGTGAGGGACGGATGGAGCGGGAGGTCGACAGGTGGATCGGAGCAGCGTCAGCAGTGAGGCGGGCGCTTAACCGATCTGTCGTGGTGAAGAAAGAGCTGAGCCGAAAGGCGAAGCTCTCGATTTACCGGTCGATCTACGTTCCAACCCTCATCTATGGTCATGAGCTTTGGGTAATGACTGAAAGAACGAGATCGCAAATACAAGCGGCCGAAAGGAGGTTCCTCCGCAGGGTGGCCTGGTTCAGCCTTAGAGATAGCGTGAGGAGCTCGGACATCTTGGAAGCGCTCAAAGTAGAGCCGCTGCTTCTCCATGTCGAGAGGAGCCAGCTGAGGTGGCTCAGGCATCTGGTCAGGATGCCTTCTAGACGCCTCCCGTTAGAGGTGTTCCAGACATGTCCCACCGGGAGGAGGCCTCGTGGCCGACCCAGGACCAGGTGGAAGGATTATATCTCTCGCCTGGCCTGGGAACGCCTGGGGGTCCCTCTGGCTGAGCTGGTGGAAGTGGCTGGGGGGAGGGCTTTCTGGGCTTCCCTCCTGAAGCTGCTTCCCCCGTGACCCGGACCCGGATAAGCGGAAGACGTTGAGAACGAGAATTATCTTTGAATATTTGTAGTCTTCATTTTATTTAAAAACAAAATGTAAAATGCAACTTTTATGGTTTCAATAAATATTGTTGACTTTAAAGAAGTACTTTAGTTTATTTCAATTGAAAGTAGGCAGTTACTGGCAATACAAATGAAGTGAATATTTCAAAAGTGTAATGCACTGTAAAAAAAAAAAAAAAAAAAAAAATTGGAGGATTTGGAGGAGAGAAGCTTCAAATAAACCAGTAAAGAGAAAACCACTTGTGTCTGCCTGTGCTTCGAGGGAATTACAATACTCAAATGACCAATCGAATGACTAATGATTGACTGAAAGACAAGCTCAAGTAACATTGAATCGGATCAGTACATACATTGGCAAAGCTGATAAGTTCTATGCTTAGTCAAGCGTATGAGGTAAGTTAACTAGGCCTAGTACATTACCAGGTCACATGGGAGAGAAAGATACCATTTGATGTGTTGGTTTGCATGTCCTAGTGTTGGTTGGTTTCAGAGTGCAGTTGTCACACAGTTCAGTTGAGTGTCCTTGTCCAGTGAAACTGCACAAGTCCTTGCTATGGCTAAAGTCTTCTTTCTTCGGTTCTCCTGGTGGAGTTAGATCAGGCTAACTCTGTGGCTCCTTGGCTGGTTAAACTCAACTGGCAGACTTTGGGATGTGCCAGTGGTGCTTGTCTCGTCCTTTGGTAGACACTTGCATCACCACCAAAGCTTGGTCAAGTAGAGGCATCTGCTTTGTGCAGGTCTTATGGAGGGTTGAAGCAGCAGCCACAGCTGAGAAGCTGCTGTAGAGCTGAGAGCTGCAGTAGAGAAGAGATAAGAGAGAAAATAGAGCAGAGAGGGAGGAGAAGGGTGCTTCTACTTTATATGTGGCCTGGTGACCTCAGAGGTCCTGGCCATATGGTACCCAATGGAAGCTGGAGTTGGGGTTTGCACACTCAAGTGTGAAAGTTTGAGGAAAACTTGGAGTTCAATGGCTCTCCGTTGTCTGGAGAGCAAAGGAAGCCATGCGATCTTGTCCTCCATTTTGTATGGACAAGGGGCCAACAATAGTTATTATCGATGAGTTTCGAGTAGTTGTCCATGATCCAGTTTGTAATGCAAATTTTATACCTGTAACAGGAATGGTGACGCCTGTTTTTTGTTTTTTTGTTTTTTTTGTGTCCTGTCCGGCATCTAAGGCATACAGGATGGGAGGTCTGGGGCCATGCAGCTGCCAGACAGCTTTGCTCTGCAAACGAGGAGTCTGAGATACTCCTCCTGTTGTATTATCTGCATTCCTTTATTGTGGTGAAAAGAAAGCAAAAAAAAAAAAAAAAGAAATAGAAAAAAATAGCCGATTCCGGGCAGGACCTAGTGGGGTCGTGGGAGGGGGCAAGGGAGGGAGACACAACAGAAACAGCAGTAGTCAGAGCCATGGGCAGGAGCAGTATCTCTGATAGTCCAGCCTTTATTGTGTGTATTGTGCGCATGTATATGTGTGTGTTTATGTGAGTGAGTGAGTGAGTGAGTGAGTGAGTGAGTGTGAGCGCGAGCAAACAAGTGAGTGAATGGGTGGGCGTGTGTCAGGTGTGTGTTTGTCATTGGGAAAGATTTGGAGTTGAAGGGAAGGGGCGCAGCCGCACCACAGCCACCCCCGATCAGCAGCCAGGCAAAGACCCCAGCGGCCAGAGCACCCTGCAGGCCCCACAGAGCAAGTAGAACCCAAGGCCACAGACCCAGAGGCCGCTATGCAGTCCGCCCCAAGGAGAGCCAGCAGAGGGCCACCGAGGGCCCCCCACCCCTGGCCAGAGACAGGCACACAGCAGCCCAGCTGGCGTTCTACACTCCCGAGCGCGAGCAAAACCCAAGGCCCCACGGCCCCACCCATCCAAGGCCCGCCCCCACCCCGAGCAAGAGGCCCGACAACCCGGGGAGGCGAGAGCCCCAACCAGACCCACATCCCGAGCGGGCCGAACGAGGCTCAGTGCGGGGGACCATGGAGAGAGCCCCCCAAGCCAGGGAGCCGAGCCGACCAGCCGATGGCCATGGTGGTCCCCAGGCCAACCAGATAAGGGCAAAGCACAGCCAGGCCCAGGCACCATTCGTGTGCTATAAACACGGTGCAGTCCTCGGCAACGGGCTCGCCAGATGGCAGGGACACCCGAGCCCGTCGCGACCACCACTCCTGCCAGGGCGGGGTGCCACTGCTACGCGCCACCAGCCACACCTCAGGATGTAAATGCGCACCACCCAGGCCGCAGACCCCGAACACCCCGCCGGAGGAGGAGGGACAACAGGGTACACTGGGAAGGGGAGCCCCCCACACACACTCCCAACCCCACCCCCCTGAAGCAACATGCCTGTGTTGTGTTGGCATGAGTGCATATGCGACAGTGTGTGCAATTGTAGTGAGGTGTACATATGTGGTGTGTGGATAGCTATGATGCAATTAAAATTGTGGGGTCGTTGGGGCATGGACACCCCACTGCTGGAAGACAGTGTAGTCAGCATGTGACACCTGTTTTTTAAATGTTTTGTAAAATTCATTCATATACCCATCACCTCCTGGTGTTTTATCCATTTTTAGTTTGTTTATCTGTTGTGTTAGAGCCATTTTCTTGTACATATTGTATGTGGGTCAGTATGTGTGATTTCCTGGGTGACACAGTAGGGGGCGCTCAGGGCATGTGGTGGAAAGTCTACATGTAGAAGAAGGTGTAATCACTCCTGAGGCTCTGCTCACCGGAAGAAGCACGCAGTTTTTTGACCATCGCCTTTGTGGACTGTTAGTGGCCAAACTTTGTGCCTTTCGTTTGATTTCGTACAAGTTATTAAGATGTAAGTGTATGCAGTCAACTCGGCTAAATTGTTGATGGCCAATTGTTGTAAATAAATCCGTTTGAACTGCACAGACAACTGGATTCTTCATGGAGCCGCTTAGACGGGTCAATTATGTATCCCGGTAGCAGCCCTCACAGTGGCTTAGGTTTGTTGTTTTTTTTGTCCAACCCAAGTCATTACATTTAGTCAAAAAACTTTGCTTCAGTTAGTTTCGGTTTGGGATGGACGCCATCGCTGCACAGAGGAAGCCTCGATGGATTTCTTGCCTTTGTTTGGACCGCATGGAGATCAGCTGTTTCCCTGAAGACTTGCCGCTCATCAGCTGATTCATTCATCAGGATGTTGTGACGAGTCTATGGTACCCAACGCTGCGAAAGGTATGGGTAGCGCTACCAGCTGTATGGCCATAGTAAAATACTGTATGTGTGCACACAACTTTGCGTGCGTAATCCCAGTGCATTGGTCGCAAATTATTGCATAAACTGAATTTAACTCATAGCATGATCGCGCATTAACTGAACTTTTCCCGTCGCTTTCATATTGGATATGCGTTGATTTGTGAAAGCCATAAACATGGACATTATGGACGGTAAAGCAGACTCGGCTGCCGCGACTGAAATGACTGATGCTGCTTTAGCTGCTGAAAGGGAAAATGTTGAGACAGAAGTTGTAAAAAGTAAATGGCCTGTTAAATTAACATACAAAGCTCTCGCTGAAAATGTGGAAAGGCTACAAAACGTAAGAAAAGATAAAAAATCTAAGAAAGGTAACAGCAGCGTATGCAGAGTTGCAATGCAAATGAGGTAAAATGTACACTGCAAAAAATTGTTGGTTTGTGTGGGGAATCAAAAGCTGCTCATGATGCTATGGTACATTTAATGCCAACTGATGAAGGTGAAAGACAAAGCACTTGGTTTGCTGCAAAAATGCTCATTGAGAATGATTTCATTGCTGATGTTGAACAATGGTTGAAAAAGTATGTTGGCAATGATGATGATTGTGACGATGATGTCCGTCCTGATGACAGTATTCCAAATGTAGCCAGTACACATTCTCATGGAAAGCAGTGGAAAAAGTGCTAAAACTGCAGTCTTGTGCCGCATTAAAGCAGAGGCAGAAAAGGCAGCACTACTTGCTCGAGCAGCAGCCTTAAAGGAAAGGCATGCTCTGGAAGCACAGGAAAAGCAGCTGAGAAGGAGGAGAGAGCAGCTTGAGGTTGACGCTGAAATAGCAGCCAGCACTGCAAAATTAGCAGTTTTTCCAGCTGCCTCAGAGTATGCGAGAAGTTCCCGAACAGCTTCGGGTGGAATGAACTCCTATTTGAAAAGGAATGAAACACATAAATGACTCAATCCGCAGCAAAATCTTTTCAACCCTAGGCATTGAGTGCAATACCACAAAGCAACTCTGCAGGAACTCAGAAGGATTAATGTGAATGGAATGCACATTTGGAGGAAAAAATGCAGCAAACACATTGAACAGCGCAGTGTGAAGACACACAACAACACACATTCTCTCTGCTAACCAACAATGCACAACCTGCAACAGTGGAGCAACAGCTTGCACATTCTGTACCACTGCAAAGAGCCCTGTGCGCTATAATACAGCGACAGAATGAACAGCAGCCCTGGTTCAACAACAGCACTTAATGTCCTTACCATCTTGTGACATCCCAGTATTTGATGGTGATCCTCTAAAGTACAAAAACTTCATCAGAGCTTTTGAGCACAGGCGCTTAACTTGCAAAGTTTGTGGCCAGAATCATCCTACTGTACTTCACATCTCTGAAAAGCCAAAAGTCAGCGCAGGAAGTCAGCACTCGAAGGAAAGAACACGTTAAACCACTTGCAGCAGAAATGTGTGGTAATCAAATAATCAGCTCAGTTTATGATCCCCTGGGATTCATTTCGCCAGTAACACTGCCAGCCAAAGTCATGTTGCAGGACCTTTGTCGGCGGTGTTGTGGATGGGACGACCACATACCTGCAGATATTGGCCAGCCGTGGACAAGATGGCTGGAGGACCTAAAAGGTCATTATTCCAGGTTGAGAGGTGCATTAAGCCCAAGGACTTTGGACAGCCCATCAAGGTGCAGCTGCATAACTTTTCTGATGTTTGTCAAGATGGATTTGGCGCTGTCACATACCTCAGGCTGGAGGACAACGAGGGCAGGGTCCATGTTTCATTCTTGCTTGGCAAAGCAAGAGTCGCCCACAAGAATCACAAGAATCAATACTCATTTTTTACAAGTCAGACAAAGTTATATGAGTCTTTTGAGGAGTAAAGACCATGGATGCAGTTCACTGAGAGTGATTTTAAACAGATCCTAGGATCCTGCAGCAGCAAGGCTCTCAAGCCCAGCCTGGCCTAGCTGCATACCTGCCTACCCTCCATCCACTGCTCTGTAGCCTGAGGCCCACTCCATCCACTGCTCTGTAGCCTGAGGCCCCCTCCATCCACTGCTCTGCAGCCTGAGGCCCACTCCATCCACTGCTCTGTAGCTGAGGCCCACTCCATCCACTGCTCTGCAGCTGGAGGACTACCCAGCCCAGCCAGTTGTGGAATACCGAGCAAAAACAGTGACAAGGTAGACTCAGATAAGCCTCCATCTGAAAATCTTGGGCCTCGTAGGCCTTTAATAGAAAGTGCAGGCATGGCTACTTTGGAAGTAGATGCAGCAATATTTGAATCAATTAATGCCAGTTTAAGCAAACTACATATTCTTGAGTCCTTACAAATAGAGCTCCGTGATCTGAAAATCAGCTTGGAGTTCAGCCAAAATCAGATTGAAGATTTAAGAAAAGAAAATGTCACTCTCAAAGAAGCAGCAATAAGGTCAAACAATCTTCCAGCTCTCTCATGCAGGATAACAAGTGCATGAAAGAAACATTGCTGGACATTCAGTGCAGAAATATGAGAGACAATCTAATTGTTGCTGGCATTCAACAGGACAATGCTAACCCTGAAACAACGGTGAGAGAATTCATGTCCAAACACCTCAAATTTTCTTCTGAAGTTGTTAAAGACATCACATTTTCCAGAGTTCACAGACTGGGCAAACCTAGTGAGGGTAAGAACCGGCCAATTTTAGCTCGTTTTGAACACTACAAGCAGAAAGAAATGGTGAATGACCACTTCCCTGCAGAGATTAGTGCCTGGAGAAAAGTTCTGCTACTTATCATGAAGGAAAAAAGGGCTCAAAAATGTAAAGTGGCACGAATTGTTGACAAGCTTTACATGAATGGTCAGCTGTTCCGGGACTCAAAAGTAACTCCCTGGCTCTTTTAGCATGGTCTTATTTTATGTTCTTATAGACTATATGGCTATTTCTATTACAGTCATTCCCTGCACTAAACTAGGTCGAAGGCGCTAGCCTTAGCTCATGTTAATATATGCAGCTTGCGCAATAAGGTTGAGGAAATAGAAGGTATTGTTAGAGGTAACTGTATGAATATTCTTACCATTTCTGAAACACATCTTGATGACTATTGGACTGATTCCGATGTAAATGTTGAGGGGTTCTCTATTTTTTAGAAAAGACAGAAATCAGTTTGGAGGAGGTGTGGCTATTTATGTACAGAATAATTTTCCTGCCAATGTACGTTATAATTTAATGAGAGATGATATTGAAGCTCTTTGTGTACAAGTTCACCTACCGCATCTTAAGCCTATTTTGGTATGCTGTTTCTACCATCCTCCTAATGCTGATGCTTTATATCTTAATAATCTGTGTGATATGTTTGATAGGTTATCTGATATGAATAATGAAATCTACTTATTAGGTGATATGAACATTGATTGGATGGGTCGGCCTGGTACAAACAAGAACAAGGTACTTTTTGAATGCTTGTAATCTGTGTCAGATTGTCACGCAGCCCACCAGAAATAGTATAGATAGTGATGGTATCATCTTGAACACATGTATTGATCACATCTATACTAATGTTCCTGATCTATATTCTAAAGTTGTCTCTGTGCCAATTGGTTTTAGTGACCATAATATAATTGCCATTACCAGAAAGACAAAACTTCAGAAAATCAAGACAAATGTTATTTATACTCGTTCATACAACAAATTTAATAAAGATTGCTTTATCAAAGATATGTCAAGTATAAATTGGAGTGATGTATGTAATAAGGATGATCCCGAGACTGCACTTTTTTTTATGTCCAAGTACATGAAGATTGTAGACAAGCATATTCCTTTAAAAAAAAGTTCACAGTCAAGCATAAAAGAGCCCCATGGATTGAAAACACTTTAGTCAATTAAATGACAGAGCGAGACACTCCTAAAAAGGTTGCTATAAGATCTGGATTAATTGAGGATATATGTAAGCATTGCTCTTTGCGTAATCAAGTCACAAAATTAAATAAAATGAAAAAGAGGGACTACCATAAACAGTGATTAAATAATGCTAAACATGATGGTAAAAATCTCTGGAGCGTTTTCAATGAAATGATGGGTTGGAAAAAGAATGTTTGTCCTCCCCTTGTTGAATCAAATGGTTTTACTCTCACTAAACCGAATGACACAACATGCTGAGCACTTAAATAATTTTTTTTATTAAAAAAAGTATCTCAATTTAGAGAAAATATGAATACCTATGACAAACAGAAATCAAATGACATACTCACTAACATTATAATGAATGACACAGTATGTATGCACTTTTGAATTTCACCAGGTTGAAGTCAAAGAGGTAGAGAGGCTTCTCTGTGCTCTCCTTGACAGTAAACTTGCCTGGTGTAGATAATCTGGATAGTAAATTGTTAAGGATCACTGCCAGTTGTATTGCATCTCCAGTGACTTATATCATTAGTAGATGTTTATGTGTATGCAAAACTCCTATGTTGTGGAAGACAGGTAAAATTGTCCCTATACCCAAAGATAAAAAAAAAAAAAAAACAGTTTTTAATGAGAGCAACTCCAGACCAATTAGCATTATTCCTGTTCTGAGCAAAATCATGGAAAAGGTTGTATATACACAGATTCATGATTATTTCTTTATGGATAATTTGATAACTATGTCTCAGCATTTATATAGAATTAGCCACTACACGTCTACTGCTTTGATAAAAATGACTGATGACTGGTTCAGAGATATTGACAATTCTTTGATGGTGATGGTTGTTAGACTTAGCTGCTGCCTTTGATTTGCTCGATCACTCTCTCGGTAAAGAAACTTGAATGCTATTGTTTTGGACCACTGGCATTAATGTGGCTCCATAATTATTTGTCATCTCGATCACAACAGGTGCATTTGAATGGTGGCATATCGAACAGTAGGGATCTAGAATGTGGTGTGCCTCAGGACAGCTGCTTCGGACCATTACTGTTCACTGTGTTCATTATGATCTAGCTTGGGCAACTGACAGTGCAAAAGTTGTGTGTTATGCGGATGATTCAACCTTGTATTATGCTGCACCTTCGTGCAGCGAATTAAATGATGTCCTTAATAATGAACTGCAAGTTCTGCATGATTGGATTTCTTGTGATAAGTTAGTTCTCTATATTCCTAAAGCAAAAAAGCATTTTATTAGGTTCAAGACACAAGTTATCTTGTAGCCCAAAGCTGGAGTTAAAGTTAAATAATGTGACTGTTGAACAAATGCAGATCGTCAAATTTCTTGGTGTTATGTTTGATTCCAGACTTCCCTTTAGTAATCATATTAGTCAAATCGTCTTAAAGATGGGAAGGGCTGTTGGAATCTTTAGGAAATGTGTTTCCTTTGTTGCTCAACCCCTCTTGTGTCAGATTGTGCAGAGTTTAGTATTATGTCACCTTGAGTATGTCACAATAGGTTCTTTTCAATCCTCAATAGACCACAGAGGCAGGTGAAAGGCTACAACAATTTATTACAAAGCCAAACATAAACAGACACAATATAATCTTTCAGCTCACTGGAGTAAGGTAACCTCGGGTTTAAGATTTTCAACCAATAATATTGGTGACTTAGAGAGGAGATAAGGGGAACTTCAGTTATATCATTTGGCCACCTAAACTAGACAAATGTCAAGACCTGGGTATATCACTGCATTACAAAAAGGAAATTTCAAAACCAAATAAGGGTCACAGCAAAAATGAATGCATCAATCAATACAAACAAAATATTAAATCCACTAAAGACATGCAATCAACACATATGTATAGCAGGTCTCAAAACAACGTCTATGGTGACTCAAAACCCCTTTAATCCCCTCCCCATATAAGATTTCTAATTGCCCAGATAACAGTATTTATAAGAAAAAACAGTCATTGGCCCCAAGAGATTAAAATATTAATCAATATTATCGCCAGAGGTGAAACAATTAAAAAGACAATTGTAAAAGTCAGCAATAAAATGATAAGGATGCACAGATAGGCTCAAGTCTTTACAGTCCCGCCCAGAGCCTATCTGTGCGTCGGCCTCCAAGCCTGCGTGCGTTGGGGGAGCCCTGGCGTGACCCGCCAGGAGAGCAGCCGCGGGATCAGCCCAGCGAGTGAGGGGCGGGAGTCCGACCGAGTACCACCGTCGAGAGAGGACCAACGTCGGCCAGTCGAGCCAGGCTGGAAGGCAGAAAGAGTGCGATCAGTGGACTGAATGCTGTGGAATTCAACTCACTCATTCACAGATGATATAGGGCAGACCGTCCCTCTATGCAGGGAATTAGTGAGCGTTGTTTCGATACAGGTGAGGTGGCCAAACGCGGGGTCTCTACGCCCGGGGAGGCGAGCAGATATCGCCATTCACTCTCCAACGCGTTCGTCTCACCACCGTGTGTCCTCCTCCGCGTCGCGTCCCTCCCCAAAGTCACAACACACCCCTCCATAAGTCCATTCAACATTTTCTGCCTACATACAGTTCACTGTTCCACATGTTTTCACTTGGGATACATAGTTGCAGTTATAGTTCAGTCGCTGCCAGCCGCGACAAGTATCGCACTGTGGTCTGGGCATCTGCCAATGACTATGACACTCGAGGGTCCAGCAAAGGTCAACTGGAGGTGCCTCACCCAAGAACAAATGCCTTATCTCGATCTTTTAACTCTGGAATAATTTGTCTCACTAGTATTGTAAAGTATTGTAAAGTCTACAAAAGCTGCGCCCTGTCACGTTTTAAATCATAAACTTCTGTTTTGGCTGTAGGTCCGGGTCCATATGGGACTCCTTCTGGGTCCGGATCCGGACCACGGTCCACCTGTTAGTGACCTCTGGCTAAAATTATATCTGCCTCATAAGTGTATGATTAATGCTTATTCATTATCATTGTGTCCTTTGAGACTCTCATCGTGAGACATTGTAGTGCAGAAGATTATTTTGTTATATGCTAAGACCCAGCAAATGTGAACCTTATTTTCTGTCTTGTATGCCGTATCTTACACTCAACCTTTTGACCTCCGAATGAAAAAATGTCCCGACTGCAACCTGTGTTTGAACTTCGTCGGGATACCTGAACTTCTGCCTAGCAACAGTGTAATGTGACACGACGGAACCTTTTATAAACATGTCTGTCTTCTTTGTTCCTTGGAATTCTTCATGACATTGCTGTGTGCCCTGCTCTGACTGAATCCTTTCATGCAAGAATAAACCTCACAAAACAAAACTTAGCTATTTTTTTTACCAGTTACAGGATTTACACAACAACAGACCTCAGGTAGATTTTAATAAGCTTCAATTTTGAGATGCTCCTCGTTGCCTTGGCAACTGTCACCGGAAGAGTGGCAACAACTCTGATGGCCACCCACATATGTGTTGGCCTTTGGAAAACCTGTGAAACTGCATCTCCAGTGTAACTTCTTGCCCACCAAGGTCTGACTACTGTCCACCACAGCTCAGGGTGTTGCTGAGTGTTTTAAACTGCTTTGTCAGGTCGTGATTAGGCAAGTCAGGGAAGTTAACAAGCACTCCAAGCTTTTCCTCTACTTCACCCAAGGACTGGAATCATTCCTGCGATAAAGCAATAGAAACATCCCACATTAAAAAATAAAAATTCCATTTTCTTTAGTGCATCATTCACTTGCTCATCAGGAGACACATAGAAGAAGTGTGCCTTGGTTGTTGTCAGCCTCTTCAACTGAAGAGCAGCTTCCAAATTCATGTCATCAGAGATGGCATTGACAGCTGCATGCGAAGGAGCAAATCCAGTGCCAAAGAAGATGGCAATGGAGAGGCTTTATCCAGTTGTTATTTTCAAAATGTCTTAAAATTCCAACATTTAGATCAGGAAAGTCAACATTTTTTCAGAGGTTCGTCAGTCATTTTAAAATCCTGGACAACTGTATCAACCCTGAATCCGAGGGTTCCCTATATTACAAATCCAAACTGGTTAGTATAACAATCACTGCAACACCCTCCTCTCTGGCATCTCCCTCCTCTCTGACATTAACCCGAAGTCACTCGCTTGCCACCAACAAGTGCAGGATGCAGCAGCTAGGCTTCTCTCCATGGGCTCCTTGTTCATTTCAGAATTGATTTTAAAATCTTACTGATTACTTTTAAAGCTCACCTGGGTCTGGCCCTGAGCTACATAAAAGATATGCTGACCCCATATGAGCCAGCACACAACTTTATATCTGGCCGCTTCAGGTGGGTCCCTTTCAGAACCAAAAGTCAAGGCTTAAAACTAAAGGAATTGGCCATCGGGGCACCAGTAAGCCAAGTGTCCATAAGCCCCAAAATTTAATTTGGACTCAAAACTGTGTCATTTACTCCATGTTTTTAGCCTAAATGTTGCTGTTATCCTCCTAGCCGACAGCTGTCTTCATGTTTGCACGAGCACACACTGCAGAAGCTCGCTCATAAGGGGCGCAGGCAAGATCAGTGAATGCAGCTTCAGGCTATGGGATAACAGCGATGTTTGGGCTAAAAGCATCCTTGGATGACACCACAGGAGCTGTATGGAGGCATTTTAGGGTTTTTTTGTTGTTATTTTATGTTTGAAGAGATGGTTGCCGTTTTCTACATTTGTTTTGGTGATAGCTTCAGCCCTGTTTACACTGGACCTCCAAAAGTGTTTCATGAACTAAAACACTTCACCCACCCCTTCATCAGCACAGTAGTTAGTAGGTGAGTGAAGTTTAATTTCAGGGTGAACTACCCTTTTAAAATCCATCTTTATATAGTTCCTTTTATGTGATGTTTTATGTGATGTTGTGTAATGGCTAATGTGATGTTATTAATTAATATTTATTTGGCTAATGGTACTTTTTCATTATTACTTTTTCTTCCATTAAATAATAGTTCTCATTTAACATTTCTTTTACTTTATGTTTTAAATTCCTCTTATCCGGTTTGCATGGTCTTTCTGTCTTTTCTGTTTTTTTTCTTCCTGTTTGACCCTTATAATTTGAACCCTTACTCTTCTCAAACTTTGGCATTATGTTCGACAATCTTAGGTTATTTTGACAGTTTTATTACCCTGCTTCCCCTTGTCTGTCAGAGGCCTTTCTAAAACACTGCAATCTGTATGTAAGTAAAGTTATATCTTTATCTCTTAACTATGCATTCTCCATCATGAATTGAAATAACTGAGACTAAAGTGACACCTCATTCTTAGATGTTAGCTTTCTCCTTAACATTCCAGCTTATGGCCCTCCTGCATAGCAATTCAGCACAGAGACAGAAGTCATCAAGTGGTGGAATAGTGGCTGCACAACCAGGAAACTCCAGCTCCAAAATTAATTTGGCCTGTATACACCATGTTGCTGGCTCCACAGCAGCTTCTCAAAGTGCATTAAAATGATTTTCAGGATGTGATGTATGCTAGCTTACTTACCACAGTTAAAGGTTTTATGCTCCTTGACAACAGTTTTACTTTAATCTGTTTTCTTGCTTTGCAATAGTTTTTGTTTATGGAGAATGAACTACCTCTAGCCTCATCATTTGTGTTGTTTTATTTATGTTGATGTACGTTTGAATGAGTTTGACAAATGATCATATACTATAGCAGTGCTCTGTAATTCAAGTACTGTGTACACCTGCTTAGCTGTGCCCTTTTTACTTGGGTGTTAACCACCTGACCAAATCACTTCCTCATTTTAGCATAGTTTTCACTTTCCATATGAGGAAGATGCAAATATCACAATACGGCAATTACCCAGTCATAGCAGAGCTCACCTCCATTTAAGGCATGTGTGAGTCTGCCACCACTGCTGCAGTTGTCACAACGTTCAACGGGCACAAAGACAGTGTGATTTCTTATTGAAGGTGTGTATTGCATTACCTAAATGCGTTAAACCATAATTTTCTGTGTGTATGAATATCAACACCCGTACAAATATCAGTTACACTGAATGCATGGAGATATGAGAGATGGGATTTATCCTAACTCCTGCAGTCAGCCAAATCCTTTATATGGGACACATTATCGGTATACTGACATTTATTAGTGGAAATCAAAACTTTCTTTCTAATGTGAGGTGTCACAGTCTCGTTTGCACTGCTGAATTCCTGTTTGGGCTGTTGAGAGTTGGACTCTTTGTTAGCATTTTAATGCTTTTTGGTAATGGTGGAGTGCCAACTGGTGAAAAGCTAGAGTGAAAAGTACTGTAGTTGTATACAAATCAAAAGTACTTTTATTGTTGCCATTTCATACGACTTTATAATGTTGCTTTTACACCATCTCAGCAGAAAAAGATTTACTTTTTGCTCAGTTAAATGTGTCTGCTACCTGTAGCTACTACTCAGTTTTCTAATAAAACATCTTCATACTTTCTTAACAGTGAAAACCAGGAAATTTTAAGACCATTTTGAATATGAATGTCTGTGACAAACTGAAGGATTTTGCACCTGAGAGGACAATCTTACTTTAATCGAAATAAACTATTCAAAACCCCTGGATCAGCTATCGAGTAAAATGATTGTAAATGTATGACACAAAGTCACTTAAAATGTTTTTATTCTTCCCTCTTTTTGAAACATAGCAGTCAATCAGCTGCCTCCCGTTGATGGATGAAGTGGTGGACAGATGCATCCACACACACTGTGGAGAGCAACGCAGGAATTACCAGAAACTTTACTGTGGATGCTCATCCACGCCCAGCAGAACCAAGCTGAATATACTGATCCAGAGGCCCACTTGGAAAAAGGGACAAAACATCTTACAGACTCATAACCAAGTCCAGTTGACCTGATTCAATTAAACAATGCAGCTGACGGCTGCATTTCTGGCTGCATAAGAAGGCGCTTGTGAGGCAGGCTTTGTGGTGACCATGTGACGTAATTGGTCTTCACAGCTATCGTCTGCTCTGCCCCGTTCCCTTTCGTCTCCTCAGCCAATAGGCTCCCTGCTTGCCTTCATGTCTGCCCACCTGTTCCCTGTTGTGTGATTAGTGCAGTTTGTTATTGAGTCCTGTCTTCTGTGGTAGTCGTTGTCAGCTCTTTTGATTATCCATGGTGTGTGTATCCAGTCAGTACTGTGACAAATAGGAATCTTATTTAGGGAGCATTTTGAGCCTTGCCATAATTGATGGTTTGCTACTTTTTTGCCTAATTTTCTGATAATTTTGCTCACCTTACTGCATATTTTTATTGTTCATACTGTTTGCCTATGCCTGCCTTTGGCTTGCCATATTTGGTTTTATTTTGTGAGATGAACCTGCTATGCTGTTGATTTAGATCCTAATCTAATTATTCTAAAGCTGTCTCTTTCTCCAATTTTTGTTGCATTAGAGCCC